>JAQQPU010010925.1:6783-29043 GCA_029168905.1 Artemia sp. Kazakhstan ARC1039 | reverse complement strand
AGGAACTATGGGTTTTTATATTTCTTAACATTGGACGTGATCGTCTCTTACTAGGTTGCTAGCTACCGCTGCAACCCGGACCATTGCTGTTCAATCCAAGTGACAGAAAATTTCCTATACAGGGGTTTCAGACATGGCAGTTCTAATGGAGTACTTTTTGTTTTGATCTGACCTTTTTCTTAGGAGTTATGGGTTTTTATATATCTTAACATTGGACGTGATCGTCTCTTACTAGGTTGCTAGCTACCGCTGCATCCCGGATATACATGATATAATATTTAGTCAAATAATAGTGTAAGCCTTCGGTAGCCCAGTTGGTAGAGTCGTCGGACGGCAAACGGACGTATGTCGCTGGTTCAAATCAAGGTCGAAGGAATTTTTTACCACCTTTGTTTTCAACTATACTCTGTCTCGTGTTTTAAATTGAAAAACCACAGAAAATCAGGCAACTAAGCTATTCAATTACATGCTGTTGTTTGTTATTTACTAATTTTCAGATCGATCCCTTATGTATTCAGTGCCAAGCTAACTGTGGAATTACTAACCTATACTATAATTAAGTGGCGTATAACATTTAGTATAGGCAAGAGGTCGTTCTTTATTATGTTATGTGATTAATAGGTTGCTAGCTACCGCTGCAACCTAGATATTCTTTTTTCTGCTACTATGGGCTAAGGTTCGTTCTTTACTGCAAATTTTAAACCCATTAATTTCCTTTAAAATGAACCATTGAACAACTTTCTACGGTGTTCCAGTGCCATGCTATCTGTTGAATTACTAACCTATTCTATAATTAAGTTGCGTACAAAATTTAGTATAGGTAAGAGGTCGTTCTTTATTATAATTGTTTAAACATTAAGATAAAATAAGACTCATTTAAACATTTTTAGTTATTCCAATGATCGTTTTTTATTGTAACTAGGTTTCAGCCATCTCTACAGCCATGATACTATTGGAAATTACATAATCCCTATTTATGTTTTAGTTAACATGGGCAAGGTGTCGTTCTTTATTGTATTTTTCGAAAATTGGGCAAGTTTTCTCAGGCTCCTAACTTTTCATGAGTAAGACTAAACTTGATGAAACATTTAAAATTAGTATACTAATTTGATTCTTTTGATGTATCTATTGATATTAAAATTCCATTTTGTTTAGTTTCAGTTAACATTGAGACGAGTCGCTCTTACTACACAGTTCGTTACCACAAACTGTTTGATACAGTTCGCTACCTAAAACTGTTTGAAAATGCCAGAGACATTTTTCATGCGTTTTGCCTTAGCTGTACGAATTTATTTAAAATCAAATGTAACCTCTTATGACGTCATATATACCACAGACCACTTTTTCTTTTCCCTGTTGCATCAGTTACTATGAAATAGACTTCGGTCCTTACTGTACTATATCATTACAAACAGGAAAAAGCCTACGGCTTTTTCTTCTTTTAAATAGTAAGAGACGAACCTCAAGTGTTCTACCCCTGGAACCACCATTTATCAGTTACTATGGATGAGAGATCGTTCTTTACTGTAGCAACCCGGATAACCTATACTATAATTAAGTGGCGCATAATATTTAGCATAGGTAAGAGGTCGTTCTTTATTATAATCGGTACAACCTCGCAGAGAATTTAATTTTTTCATTATAGCTTTTGTCACCCCAGTATCTACCCATTATTCTGGTAGCAACTTTTTTCTTATGTTTGTTTCGGTAATCTTCATCATTATCATACCGTTCCCTGCTCTTTTGTCTAGCCTGCTCAATTGTTGCTTCTCTATAAAGTTTATCATTGTGATAACGCTCCTTGATCTTTTGTCTAGCCTGCTCAATTCTTGCTTCTCTGTAATGTTCATCATTACCATACCGTTCCTTGATCTTTTGTTTGGCTGTCTCAATTTTTGCATGTCTATAATCTTCATCATTGTGATAACGTTCCCTGCTCTTTTGTCTAGCCTGCTCAATTGTTGCTTCTCTATAAAGTTTATCATTGTGATAACACTCCTTGATCTTTTGTTTAGCCTGCTCAATTCTTGCTTCTCTGTAATGTTCATCATTACCATACCGTTCCTTGATCTTTTGTTTGGCTGTCTCAATTTTTGCATGTCTATAATCTTCATCATTGTGATAACACATCTTGCTGTTTTCTTTTGCTATAATCTTATTTTAGTTACTATGGGCTGGAATTTTGTTCTTTACTGTAGTAGCTACCACTGCAACCCAGATTGTTCTTTACTAGGTTTCAGCCATCTCTACAGCCATGCTACTGATGGAAATTACATAATCTCTATTTATGTTACAGTTAACATGGGCTAGGTGTCGTTCTTTATTGTAAGTTAGTTTAATTTTTTATTAGGGTTTGGTTTAATAACAAGCCGACATATTTTTTTGTTGTTAAGCAAAGAGACTTCGGGTTACAGCTGCCACTGCAACCCGGTTATCGCTACAACCTGGATAGCTTGTAGCTACCCCTAGAA
Source organism: Artemia sp. Kazakhstan ARC1039 (assembly GCA_029168905.1). Classification (NCBI taxonomy): domain Eukaryota; kingdom Metazoa; phylum Arthropoda; class Branchiopoda; order Anostraca; family Artemiidae; genus Artemia; species Artemia sp. Kazakhstan ARC1039. The sequence goes on along the minus strand of JAQQPU010010925.1, from coordinate 26,572 downwards.
CTGCCGTATATCAGTTACTATGGGCGAGAGATCGTTCTTTACTGTAATGTTTTAAATTAAAAAACCACAGAAAATCAGGCAACTAAGCTATTCAATTACATGCTGTTGTTTGCTATTTACTAATTTTCAGATCGATCCTTTATGTATATACAACTTTTAATAAATATTTCAGTTACTATGAGCAAGCGTTCGTTCTTTATTATAATAGATTTTTAACCCAATTAATTTCCTTTAAAATGAGCCATTGAACAACTCTCTACGATGTTCCAGTGCCAAGCTATCTCTGGAAAAGAAGAAAAAAAGAAAAAAAGAAAAAAAAAATATCCCGTTTAGGCAGAATGTTGTAGTAGCTCCCACTTTTCTTTATTTTCAAGCCAATATATTTCCCTTGCTGTTCAAGCCAAAGGGCGGTAAGTTTCCTTTCAAGGGGTTTCGGACAAGGCGGTTCTAATGGTGCACTTTTGAATTTGATCTGACTCCTTTTTTAGGAAACTATGGGTTTTTACATTTCTTAACATTGGACGTGATCGTCTCTTACTAGGTTGCTAGCTACCGCTGCAACCCGGATTTCTAGCTACCACTGCAACCCGGATTTTATGATGAACTATGTCGATCCTTTAGGTAAATCTATTTAACAACAGGGATTTCCTGTAGAATGTAGAAAGGTAGAACGCTTTGTAATTGATTACAAACATGAAAAAGCCGTAGGCTTTTTCTTCTTTGAAATAGTAAAAGACTAGCCTCAAACAATCAAGCAGCTAACAAAATCAAATGTATGTAATGGGTATTTATTCCAATGATCGTCTTTCAATGAAAATTTTAATATATTGTCCATAAATATAACTGTACTAGCCTATACTATTGTTAAGTCGCCTTTAAATTTAGTACAGGCAAGAGGTCGTTCTTTATCATAAAAACAGGAAAAAGCCTACGGCTTTTTCTTCTTTTAAATAGTAAGAGACGAAACTCAAACAATCAAGTAGCTAACTAAGTCCAATGTATGGAATGGTTTGTTATTTCAGTGATTGTCTTTTAATGTAAATTACTATAAAGTGCATTAACATGAACTGTTTGATTGCTTCAAAATTCAATTATCTTTGAAAAGACTGCAGTATGGAAAGACATCAAAAATGCAGTTTGTGGTGGAAAAATTTATTTTCTTTTAGAAATAATTTATTTTAGTTACTATAGATTTTAACCCAATTAATTTCCTTTAAAATGAGCCATTGAACAACTATCTACGATGTTCCAGTGCAAAGCTATATCTGGAAAAGAAAGAAAAAAAGAAAAAATATCCCGTTTAGGCAGAATGTTGTAGTAGCTGCCACTTTTCTTGATTTTCAAGCCAATATGTTTCCCTTGCTGTTCAAGCCAAAGGGTGGTAAGTTTCCTTTCAAGGGGTTTCGGACAAGGCGGTTCTAATGGTGTACTTTTTGTTTTGATCTGACTCCTTTTTTAGCACCATATGGGTTTTTATATTTCTTAACATTGGACGTGATCGTCTCTTACTAGGTTGCTAGCTACCGCTGCAACCCGGATCTTACTGCCAGAATGAGAAATGGTGTCTTCTTTCCTCTCATTTGAAGCATCTTTTACTGGAATATTGTCGCCCCTTTACTGAAATCCTTACTGTATTACAAACAGGAAAAAGCCTATGGCTTTTTCTTAATTGGAATAGTAAGAGACGACCTGGCTAAAACCTACGATTATGACATCATTGATCAATCTTTAAAATGAAATTATAATCTTATTTTAGTTTCTATGGGTTGTAAGTTTGTTCTTTACTGTAATGGTATGTTCTTTACTAGGTTTCAGCCATCTCTACAGCCATGACACTGATGGAAATAAAATAATCCCTATTTATGTTTCAGTTAACATGGGCTAGGTGTCGTTCTTTATTGTAATAAACCCTTTGGATACGTCCTTGAATGTTACCGTTCTTTACTGTAATGGAAAATTTTTAACTCTATAATCTTCGAACATTAGAAGCTCTAAACCTTTTATAATTTATAATGAACCACATCGATCTTTTATGTAATGTAAAACTTTTTTTTAGATTAAAACTATTACTCAGATATCATAAATATTTTTGCAGTTTACATAATAACTTAAGCGATTCTAAACTGAAAAACTAACTCAGTCCAATATATGCAATGGTGTTCTTTTCTAATGATCGTCCTTTAATATAAACTATGGACTACAGTTCGTTCTTTAATGTAAAAATTCGATGATCGAGCCTTTATGTAACCCGGATTAAAAAATTATTATCATATCTTATATGTAACTTTTATTTTATAAGTCTTCGATAGTCTAATGGTAAGTATGTCCACTTGTTACCTGGGAGAAGGGGGTTTGATTCCCCGTCGGGGAGAACTTTTAATATGTTGAATTAAAAGCACTATCTTTTCAATTTAAAATTAAAAAAAGAAACTTGTTTATTTACATTCTAGCTAAAATAATGAAGATAATATTAATGAACCACAGTGTTCAGTTTCTTTGGACTTGAGTTCGTTTTTTAACTATATTTTCAAGCCAATATATTTCCCTTGCTGTTCAAGCCAAGGGAAAGAAATTTTCCTATACAGGGGTTTCGGACAAGGTGGTTCTAATGGTGTACTTTTTGTTTTGATCTGACTCCTTTTTTAGGAACTATGGGTTTTTATATTTCTTAACATTGGACGTGATCGTCTCTTACTAGGTTGCTAGCTACCGCTGCAACCCGGATTTGCTTTGATCTGACTCCTTTTTTAGGAACTATGTTTTTTTTTATATTTCTTAACATTGGACGTGATCGTCTCTTACTAGGTTGCTGGCTACCGCTGCAACCCGGATGTTGTTCAGAAAACATAAATATTTTTGCACTTTGCAGCTAAATAAAATTATTTTATTTAAAATTTTCAGGAATTATTCTAGTTTCAGTTGACAAATAAAATTTTTTTTCAAGGAATCGAGCAGCTAAGTCCAATATATGCAATGGTATGTTCTTTGAATGAAATATAACTTCAGTTATTATGGACTAAAGTTCGTTCTTTAATGTAACAACCCGGATAATATTTATCATAAACATTCGAGTTAGGATAGGCTAAAGTTCGTTCTTTATTATAAATTTGGCTTGACATAGTAGGTAACTAAGGGCAAGAGTTCGTTCTTTACTATATAACATTGGACGTGATCGTCTCTTACTAGGTTGCTAGCTACCGCTGCAACCCGGACTAGCTACCGCTGCAACCCGGATTCTTTACTATAACTTGACTGACATCGATCTTTTATGTATTGTTCTTTACTAGGTTTCAGCCATATCTACAGTCATGATACTGATGGGAATTATATAATCCCTATTGTTTCTTACTAGGTTACTAGCTACCGCTGCATCTCGGATACCGCTGCAGCCTGGATACCACTGCAACCACGATATGTCATATAGTGACTCAGTATTTCAGTGCACATGAGCTAGAGTTCGTTCTTTATTGTAAAAAAAATGATTCTATTTTAAAAATAATTTGTTTTATAATTACAAAATTTTTTTAACCCCATTAATTTGCTTTAAAATGAGCCATTAAACAACTCTCTACGATGCTCCAGTGCTAAGCTATCTTTCCAATTACTAACCTATACTATCATTAAGTGGCGTATAAAATTTAGTATAGGCAAGAGGTCATTCTTTATTATAAACTTACAAACAGGAAAAAGTCTACGGCTTTTTCTTCTTTGGAATAGTAAGAGACGATCCTCAAATAATCAGGCAGCTAATTATGTTTATAATTTGTTCTTTAACATAAACTTCATTAATCGGATATTTTAATATATCCTATATGGTCTAGAGGTTGGGATAGCTCTCACCCAGCAGGCTTGAGTTCAATTTCCGTATGGGAAATTTTTACTTATGATGATTTCTTAAGGAACATAATTAAAATTTCTTAATGTAATAAAAATAATTCGTTTTAATTACAAAAGATTTTTAACCCCATTAATTTACTTTAAAATGAGCCATTGAACAACTCTCTACGATGTTCCAGTGCCATGCTATCTGTTGAATTACTAACCTATACTATAATTAAGTGGCGTATAAAATTTAGTATAGGCAAGAGGTCGTTCTTTATTATATTACAAAACGTTTTTAACCCAATTAATTTCCTTTAAAATGAGCTATTGAACAACCCTCTACGATGTTCCAGTGCCAAGCTATCTATGGAAAAGAAAAAAAGAAAAGAGAAAAAAATATCCCGTTTGGGGAGAATAACGTGGTTAAAGTCAATTTTCTTGATTTTCAAGCCAATATATTCCCCTTGCTGTTCAAGCCAAGGGACAGAAAGTTTCCTATACAGGGGTTTCGGACAAGGCGGTTCTAATGGTGTACTTTTTGTTTTGATCTGACTCCTTTTTTAGGAACTATGGGTTTTTATATTTCTTAACATTGGACGTGATCGTCTCTTACTAGGTTGCTAGCTACCGCTGCAACCCGGACTCTAATATAAAACTATGATGACTGATATTCATTATTGATCTAGTAGGGTTTCAGACAAGGTAGCTCTAATGATGTACTTTTGTTACTATATACTATATATTACCTATACTATAGTTAAGTGGCCTATAAAATTTAGTATAGGCAAAAGGTCGTTCTTTATTATAACAACCCAAATTCACATATATATTTATTTATGAGAGGCAGCCTGGCCGAGTGGTCCAAGGCTCTGGTGTTAGCCACCAGTCTCTTCGGAGGCGTGGGTTCAAATCTTAACGCTGGTATACGATTATGTTTGAAAGACTGCAGTGTGAAAACACATCAAAAATGCAGTTTTTGGTGGAAAAATTTATTCTCTTTTAGAAATAATTTATTTTAGTTACTATAGATTTTTAACCGAATTAATTTCCTTTAAAATGAGCTATTGAACAACCCTCTATGATGTTCCAGTGCCAAGCTATCTCTGGATACAAAAAAAAGAAAAAAAGAAAAAAATATCCCGTTTGTGGAGAATAACGTGGTTAAAGTCAATTTTCTTGATTTTCAAGCCAATATATTTCCCTTGCTGTTCCAGCCAAGGGACAGAAAGTTTCCTATACAGGGGTTTCGGACAAGGTGGTTCTATTGGTGTACTTTTTGTTTTGATCTGACTCCTTTGTTAGGAACTATGGGTTTTTATATTTCTTAACATTGGACGTGATCGTCTGTTACTAGGTTGCTAGCTACCGCTGCAACCCGGATGCAGCTACCCCAGCAACCACCATATATCAGTTACTATGGGCCAGAGATCGTTCTTTACTGTACTCGATACGCCTGGTCGGTTGAATACCTTTGTTTTGCTCTCTCAATTATTACTTCTCGATACGCCTGGTCGGTTGAATACCTTTGCTTTTTTCTTTTCAAGATACTATCTCTGTTGTTTGTGTAGTACTGTTTTTTCAACTTGCGTGCAGCTTGCTTGATTGAAACCATTATGTAATTACGAATGAGAACATTTACAGTTCTGACGCTTCTTATATAGTAATTATGACGTCACGGCGTAATGATTTTATTGACGTCATAGCGCAATGATATTATTTCATGACGTCTTCAGAAACAACAATATAATTTCGTGTTTTTCTATTCACGTCATAGCTCTAATATAAAACTATGATGACATTCATTATTTATCTAGTAGGGTTTCAGACAAGGTAATTCTAATGATGTACTTTTGTTTTGATCTGACTCTATTTTTAGGAGTTTTGTTATACTTCTTAGCATTGGACTGATCGTCTCTTACTAGGTTGCTAGCTACTGCTGCAACCCAAATTCACATATATATTTATTTATGAGTGGCAGCCTGGCCGAGTGGTCCAAGGCACTGGTGTTAGCCACCAGTCTCTTCGGAGGCGTGGGTTCAAATCTTAACGCTGGTATACGATTATGTTTGAAAGACTGCAGCGTGAAAAGACATTGAAAATGCAGTTTTTGGTGGAAAAATTTATTCTCTTTTAGAAATAATTTATTTTAGTTACAAAAGGTTTTTAACCCAATTAATTTCCTTTAAAATGAGCTATTGAACAACCCTCTACGATGTTCCAGTGCCAAGCTATCTCTGGATACAAAAAAAAGAAAAGAGAAAAAAATATCCCGTTTGGGGAGAATAACGTGGTTAAAGTCAATTTTCTTGATTTTCAAGCCAATATATTTCCCTTGCTGTTCCAGCCAAGGGACAGAAAGTTTCCTATACAGGGGTTTCGGACAAGGTGGTTCTATTGGTGTACTTTTTGTTTTGATCTGACTCCTTTGTTAGGAACTAAGGGTTTTTATATTTCTTAACATTGGACGTGATCGTCTCTTACTAGGTTGCTAGCTACCGCTGCAACCCGGATACCACTGCAAACCAAATTTAATGTAATTCGTCTTTAATGTAAGTAATGCAACCCGGATTGACAACCCAGATTATGTAAACCCTGATTACAAACAGGAAAAAGCCTACGGCTTTTTCTTCTTTGGAGTAGTAAGAGACGACTCTCAAAGAACAAAGGAGCTAACTAAGTCCAATGTATACAATGGTTTGTTCTTCTAATGATCGTCTTTTAATATAATATTTTTAACCCCATAAATGTCCTTTAAAATGAGCCATTGAACAACTCTCTACGATGTTCCAGTGCCAAGCTATCTGTGGAATTACAAACATATACTATAATTCAGTGGCGTATAAAATTTAGTATAGGCATGAGGTCGTTCTTTATCATAATGTTCTTCTAATGATCGTCTTTTAATTTAATATAATTAACCCCATTAATTTCCTTTAAAGTGAGCCATTGAACAACTTTCTACGATGTTCCAGTGCCAAGCTATCTGTGGAATTACTAACCTATACTATTATTCAGTGGCGTATAAAATTTAGTATTGGCATGAGGTCGTTCTTTATTATAAAACACAATTAATTTTCTTTAAAATGAGCCATTGAACAACCTTCTACGATGTTCCAGTGCCAAGCTATCTCTGGACACAAAAAAAAGAGAAAAAAGAAAAAAATATCCCCTTTGTGGAGAATAACGTGGTAAAAGTCAATTTTCTTGATTTTCAAGCCAATATATATTCTTTGTTATTCAAGCCAAGGGACAGAAAGTTTTCCTTATAGGAATTTTGGACAAGGCAATACTAATGGTGTACTTTTTGTTCTGATCTGACTCTTTTTTTAGGAGTTATGGGTTTTTATATTTCTTAACATTGGACAAGATCGTCTCTTACTAGGTTGCTAGCTACCGTTGCAACCCGGATGTTTTGGCCTTATTATAATAATTTGGTGTTTCTTACTAGGTTGCTAGCTACCACTTAAACCCGGATTATGTAATAGGTTGCTAGCAACCGCTGCAATCTAGATATTCTTATTTCTGCTACTATGGGCTAAGGTTCATTCTTTCATGTAAAACTAGCAAAACATTTTTTAAGCCTGATGAAGATTTAACTAATGTGTCAAAAGTAAGGTTGCAAGTCGACGATTTTGTTTTGGCCTTATTATAATTGGTATGGTGAAATAATAATATGCATATGGCTCTTAAATCATACTTCTTTATGGTTTCATATGGTCTAGTGGCTAGGATAGTTAACTTTCACTTAACAGGCTCGGGTTCGATTCCCGGTGTGGGAAAATTTTTAACTCTATAATCTTCGAACATTTGAACCTTTTATAATTTATAATGATGTATAATATAAATACTGTAATCTTAACTATAGTGAAGTTGCGTATGCCAGTTAGTATAGGGAAGACTTCGATCTTTATTATAAAAAAAAGAAAAAAAATATCCCGTTTAGGCAGAATGTTGTAGTAGCTGCCACTTTTCTTGATTTTCAAGCCAATATATTTCCCTTGCTGTTCAAGCCAAGGGACAGAAAGTTTCCTATACAGGGGTTTCGGACAAGGCGGTTCTAAAGGTGTACCTTTTGTTTTGATCTGACTCATTTTGTAGGAACTATGGGTTTTTATATTCCTTAACATTGGACGTGATCATCTCTTACTAGGTTTTTATATTTCTTAGCATTCGACTGATCGTCTCTTACTAGGTTGCTAGCTACTGCTGTAACCCAAATTCACATATATAGTTATGAGAGGCAGCGTGGCCAAGTGGTCCAAGGTACTGGTGTTGGCCACCAGTTGCTTCAGAGGCATGGGTTCAAATCTTACCGCTGGCATACAATTATGATTTATGCACAAAAATCAAATATCTTTGAAAAGACTGCAGTATGAAAAGACATCAGAAATGTAGTTTTTAGTGAAAAAATTTATTCTCTCTTAGAAATAATTTATTTTAGTTTGAAAAGATTTTTAACCCAATTAATTTCCTTTAAAATGAGCCATTGAACAACTCTCTACGATGTTCCAGTTCCAAGCTATCTGTGGAAAAGAAAAAAGAAAAAAATATCTCGTTTAGGCAGAATGTTGTAGTAGCTGCCACTTTTCTTGATTTTCAAGCCAATATATTTTCCTTGCTGTTGAAGCCAAGGGACAGAAAGTTTTCTATATAGGGGTTTTGGACAAGGCGGTTCTAATGGTGTACATTTTGTTTCGATCTGACTCCGTTTTTTAGGATTTATGGGTTTTATATTTCTTAACATTGGACGTGATCGTCTCTTGCTAGGTTGCTAGCTACCGCTGCAACCCAGATGTAACTACACCTGGAACCACCATATATCAGTTAGTATGGGAGAGAGATCGTTCTTTACTGTACTACGGGCTACAGATTGGTCTTTACTGTAATATTGGAAAAATTTATTCTCTTTTAGAAATAATTTATCATAGTTACTATAGATTTTTAACCCAATTAATTTCCTTTAAAATGAGCTATTGAACAACCCTCTACGATGTTCCAGTGCCAAGCTATCTGTGGAAAAGAAAAAAAAAGAAAAGAGAAAAAAATATCCCGTTTGGGGAGAATAACGTGGTTAAAGTCAATTTTCTTGATTTTCAAGCCAATATATTTCCCTTGCTGTTCAAGCCAAGGGACAGAAAGTTTCCTATACAGGGGTTTCGGACAAGGCGGTTCTAATGGTGTACTTTTTGTTTTGATCTGACTCCTTTTTTAGGAGCTATGGGTTTTTATATTTCTTAACATTGGACGTGATCGTCTCTTACTAGGTTGCTAGCTACCGCTGCAACCCGGATAGCTACCGCTGCAACCTGGATGTTACTGATTAAGCTATGTATTCTAACACCCCCTTTATATAACCGTTTATTAAACCATAGGCATCTTATCATTCTTTATTATATGATTACAAACAGGAAAAAGCCCTACGGCTTTTTCTTCTTTGGAATAGTAAGAGACAACCTGGCTACAAACTATGATTATGGCATCAATGATCAATCTTTAACATGAAATGTTCTTTATTGTAATGGTTTGTTCTTTACTAGGTTTCAGACACCTCTGCAGCCATGATACTGATGGAAATTACATAATCCCTAGTTATGTTTCTTTTAACATGGGCTAGGTGTCGTTCTTTATTGTAACTGCCGCTGCAACCTGGATTACTATCTCTGTTTTTTTTGTAGTACTGATTTTTTAACTTGCGTGTAGCTTGCTTTGATCTAACCATTATGTATTCATGAATGAGACCATTTACAGTTTTGACGTTTCTTATATAGTAATTATGACGTCACTGCATCAAAAATGCAGTTTTTGGTGGAAAAATTTATTCACTTTTAGAAATAATTTATTTTAGTTACAAAAGGTTTTTAACCCAATTAATTTCCTTTAAAATGAGCTATTGAACAAACCTCTACGATGTTCCAGTGCCAAGCTATCTCTGGATACAAAAAAAGAAAAAAAAAAGAAAAAAATATCCCGTTTGGGGAGAATAACGTGGTTAAAGTCATTTTTCTTGATTTTCAAGCCAATATATTTCCCTTGCAGTTCAAGCCAAGGGACAGAAAGTTTCCTATAAAGGGGTTTCGGACAAGGCGGTTCTAATGGTGTACTTTTTGTTTTGATCTGACTCCTTTTTTAGGAGCTATGGGTTTTTATATTTCTTAACATTGGACGTGATCGTCTCTTATTAGGTTGCTAGCTACCGCTGCAACCCGGATAAATCTTAGTTCATATGGCTTTTTTTTAAATATATATTACTTCTATCATTAGTGCAAATCATTAGTGCAATTCTATCATTAGTGGACGTGATCGTCTCTTATTAGGTTGCTAGCTACCGCTGCAACCCGGATCAATCTTAGTTCATATGGCTTTTTTTAAATATATATTACTTCTATCATTAGTGCAAATGTATATCTAAATGTTATTGAGTATAAGGTGGCTTTCATTGGCTCTCATACGAGTTGAATCTCGTTGTATAAAGATTCAAACCCTATAGGCCTACGCATAACGACAGCGAAAAGAGAGTATGATAGTGTTATAATATATTTCTCTATTAATTCAATTCCAAATAGTTTGCAAAAGCTGCAACCTAGTAAGGATCATGATTGCAGCGACAGTTGCAACCATCATCCTTACTAGCATAATATGGAACTGATCACAACTCGTAGTAACCAAACACTGAAAAAACGCCAAAAAATGTCCATGTTGGGGCCTATGCCCCTTTCTGTATCAGACAAATGTCAATTTTCTCTTGTACATAGATTTACCTACAATATAATTTTGTTTACAAGTTAAACTATCATAGAGGCTAGCCTATTTTCAATATAATAATTTTGCAAGAGGGAAGAAATTAGTTTATATTGAGGTTCTATTGTTATCTAGCTAAATCATGCCATTGAAATATAATTTATGCGTAAAGTAAGTTCAGTTTCGATTCCCAATATTTTTTATTGGTCCACTGGGTCACGTGACGGTGAAAGTGAAGACCCTACATCTTTCGTGTACATACACCTTTTCAGTTAGTTCCAGTTTAAAGTTTAGCGAGTAAAATTGGGCTATCTTTGATACGATCGCATTAGATTATTTTCCCCAAACCCTGGTAGGGTTAAGAAGAGAGTAATGAGAGTCGTCATCATTTTATTATCCATTGCAGGACCCATCTCTCTTCAAGAATATATTTGTAAGCAGTAGCACAGGTCGTGGTAACTTAAGCCAAATAGTATAGCACTTTATTCCCCCACCGGTATACACACTGGTTGTACTCATACTAGGTATTATATCAGTAAGGGAAGAACACACAGAGCCTATGAGACAGCTATGAGACAGAGCCTATGAGTGGCACTGATTATGCATTGAGGTGAAATCAGTTTTGAGATCTCTCAAAACTGAGTGTGGAATCTCTCCGTATTTCCAGTGTGGAATCTCTCCGTATTAGACAAAATATTACGGAGTAGAAATGGATAAAGAGAAATTAAAAATTGGATTACGTTTTGAGCGGATTTAGTCGACTTGGAGATAATTTTCAGTGACGAAGGTTACATGATCATTTATACGGCAAATTAAAGCAAATTTGTCAGTTTGTGCGTTATTTTGGTAGGAAGGTGAGATAAGCCTGTTCTTTTGGTAAAATCTCCGTGGGTGGAGATTACATTTGGAGTGACCAGTTATTATAAGGTTATGAGCTATTATGAGCTATTTATTGTCTTTTTCTATTTATGGAAGTATTTCTTAAAAAAGAAGGTAATTTAGATAAGTTATTTCATCAAGAATTGTTTGATTTAACTATATAGATTTTTTATTACAGTTATAGATGTTTTGTCAAAATCTTAAACCTTAAATCTAAACCTCTGCAAGCTTTGGTAGGTTATTTCTTAGTTGATTGGTAAATAAGATACATATGTCTGTTATTTTGCTAAGTTTTTGCCCCTGCATTGCCTATAATAATAATAATTTATTTATATCCTCTATACATACATGGATGTACACAGACAAGCATAGGAAATAAACGAAAATAAAACTGAAAACTGCAAAGTAACACTTCTGACAAAACAGGACGACAATAAATAGCTCATAATATCATAATAACTGGTTATTCCAAATGTAATCTCCACCTACGCAGATTGTACCAAAAGAACAGGCTTATCTCACCTTCCTACCAAAATAGCACGTGGATTCGTGGTTTGTGTCGCACTCGTACGGTGGTTTTTACCGTGTAATTTTTAGTCCAGCTAACCCATCAGTAGAATATTTGCGCTTTTGTTCATTTTACTTTCTCGCCTGCTATAATCCTTGAAATTTCGCTTTTTGGAGATTTGTATCACTAATTGAAGAATTTTTGGTAGCGAAATAAATGTTTCATTTGCTAATTTAAGTGTAGAAAGTTCTGGTTATTCAAGATACTATTTCAAACTTTGTGCACGTCGCTTAAGAGTCGCAATACAATGACAATATGCAATGACGATAACATATAGTCATATTTGCTATGTGGCAATTGTTGAGCTTGCTTGCCACGATTGATTAATTAATAAGCAATAATAATAACGAAGAACGTTATTTTCGTGTTCGGTTAAGAGTTTGATCATATTTTTATGAAGAGAGATAATAACATATGAGCATGAAAATTTCCACCTTCCGGACACAAAGAGATCAAGCAGGGTAAAATACGTCCATAGAGGCAAATAAAAAGCTTCGTCCAAAGCCGGTATCAAAAAGAGTTATTTCCAAAAGTGGGATACCTAGATAGTGAGACAAAGATGGGTATAGAGATAATACAATCGGGAAGAAGTACGGTAGTATGAGAAGGTACCAATTGTATATGGAGGTTACAGTCCATGAAGGGAAAATGGAAAAAACTATTACATGAAAATACACGGGAACCAGCACAAACTCACCTCTCAGATGCTAGGAAAAATGAAGGGGACTTGGTAATTCAATTTTCATGTGATGACAAATTATTTATTCCTTCTATAAAAATAAAGAAAACTAAGAGAAAGAATCGGAATGTAAAACGGAATTAGAATAAAGAAATGGAATTGAAAATGGCAGACACCGGAGTCCAATTTACATTTGGCGATTATTTATTTTTAAGGGAAAGAATCGGAATGTAAAACGAAACTACAATAAAGAAATGGAATTGAAAATGGCAGACACTGGAGTCCAATTTACATTTGGCGATTATTAATTTTGCATGAGTTAAAAATTGAGAAGAGTAGAAAAGGAAAAACAAATATAAATAGAAATATAACTTACAAATTCAGTCTGTGATGGCGAAAGTAACTTTTGAAATAATTACAAAATTATGAAAAGAAAAGACTCCCTTAGGGGGAGCAAAGGGGTCTTGNAAATTATGAAAAGAAAAGACTCCCTTAGGGGGAGCAAAGGGGTCTTGGACCCATTGAGGACAACTAGAGATGATCGAAAAGATGAATTGGATGATTTACAACGGGTGTCGGAAAATCTGGGAGGTATTAAATTTCGGTTTGGATTGGAAAGACTTAGGAAGGAATCTGGGATCGGTAGCATCATTTCTAAGGGATGTTTGTTCTTTTTTAAGACGGAAGAGCCCCTTTGGAGAACCATGAATGATAGCCTGTTACCTCGAAGCCCAACTGGTGGGCCAGTTATGATCCCTTCACCGAGGCTTTGCCTTTCTTATCTCGGGTCTCAGGGAGATACTCACTCCCTTTATCAGTCACTTCATATGTCATCCAAACCTTTACCGGATAACCCCATTCACTGTTCTTACCCTGGAATGGAGTCAACACTTGTTTTCTCCAAACCTTATTCCTTGAGCTACGCATCCAAGTTTGAACCTCAGTTGGCATCGACGTGCATTCTTCATTCGATTATTTTATGGGATGGAACCCATAAAAAGAGGATTCATGGTTCGTTCATATTTTTACCTGATTTCCCTGTACCCCATTCATTTTCGCGGACCCTTGTATTTTTGGCCATGGATAACTTTAAGTTATATTAAGAGGCAATTCATGTTTCAATTGCGGTGTTCATTTGTTTTCATCGTTTGATGTTGAAAGCTTAGTTTAGCCAATCCCTCTTGACGTCTGCCATCGTTCCATGTGCCAGAACCTGATTCTGCGCTTCTCTGTAATGTCAATTCAATGAATCAAGAAATTGTGTTAATCGTGCTGCAAACCCCTGATTAAGTTTGACCCAAACCTATATGATGCTTATCCATTTTCAATTTATCCGTTATGCTGTTGGGGGATTTGAATTCATTCTTACTAGGCCAGAAAATTGCTTGATGAAATTGGCACGATTATCTTCTACTCATCTTGTGGACTTCCATTCTTTAAAATCTCTAACCTCATGCTGATGGCCATACAATCCAGTACTCTTGTTGTTCTGCAATGAAGACATGTTGGATGGCGATGGATCTTGAGCCAACCTGTTGAAGCAGCAGCACGAACACTGGTCAGAGATGGAAGACAGAATACTAATTGAGATTGTGAAATTGACGTTTAGTATTTTGTTTTGTAAAGGTAGACCAGATTGGCACGTGACTGGCCATATATCTTACAGGAGAGGTGCTTGGGCCTATGTCTTTTTTTATCAAGCAAGTGTCCTTCTTCACTTATTGATAGATTTACCCATAATAGGATTTTTTTTATATAAGTTAAACTCTCGTAGATGCTAGCCTGTTCTCAATGTAAAAATTTCACAGGAGGAAAGAAATTGGTTTGTATAGAAGTTCTATTTTTATCAAGCTAAATCTTAAAATTGAAATATAATTTATGCGTAAAGCAAGTTCAATTTTGAGTCCCCATACACTTTATTTGCCCTCCGCGCCGCACGATGGCTGTTAGAGAACTAATAGTGTAGAACTAATAGTGTACTGTTAGAGAACTAATAGTTTAGTAAAAGAAAAATTCCATTTGTTGCTAATTCAGGGATGCTAACTATTATTTCGATTAGCCTTAAAAGCAAAAGGTTATTACAAAACCAAATTAAAAAAAAAACTCCTTAAGCTCCTTATAAATGGAATTATTATCGAAACAAATTTTTCATCATCACCTAAAACCCTTTACAGGAAACTTAAAGTCCCCTTGCTTGAACAAGGAAAATTACTTTTTTCATGGGAAGCACTTATGTTGTCCTTCACAGCTAGCTGGGCGCTCCAGCATCTTAGAGAGCTGTTGAAAGACTCATTTGATAGGAAATTTGCTATATTTATTTACCTTTGTATGTACCAAAAAACGATGTTAAGGATAAAAATGCGATTTTAGACAAAACACTATCTTCAAGTTCAAGATGATAAAATGTGTCATAATCGTTTTGTCAAGAAATTATGTAACAATCTTATCTAGTAAACATGAATTCGAATCAGGCAGCAGAGTAACTCAAATATTACATCACATTCAACATGACATCTTCCTGTATATGAAGTTAGAGTTTTGTCAAAAATTGTGTTTGATAATTAATATTTTGTTTTTTATCTAATCAAGACAATCTATCAAGACATTCCGTCTAATCAATTATCTATCAAGATAAAAATATTTTTCTCACTTGATTTTTTTTTCCAAAAAGTGTCTTTAAACTTTTGGTTACTATGGGCTGAACTTCATTCTCTCCTAGGTTGCAGCAAGCGCTGCAACCATGATTATTTGTAATTGTTTTTCACCTATAAGGACTTCATGCATGTTTAATGTTTTTCCACGGCCGTTTATATTCAGAAACTAGAAGGTGTTTTGTAATGTTTTTGATAGTTTAAAACGATTGAGTAACTTATTCACACATTAGCCTCTTGACTCGTTTCATTGCACAAAAGTGGTACCTTGTTGGAACCCTGAACTATTTTCTTTAGCTTATGTAGTGCACTACAATGAACATTTCTCAATATCCCACGATATCTAACTTGATACGATGTCCCTGGAAAAAAAAATTCAAAAAACTCAAAAATAAACAAAACACAAATAAAGTAAGTCCGTGGGCGTCAGTAGAATGCATCTATGGAATTTGCATAAAGCTATAGGAATTACCATGCTATTGGCGTGAAACTATACACCTTTTCAAAGAGAGTGAGTACCCCCCTCACATGGCCTTATACTTTGCATAAAGCTATAGGAATTACCATGCTATTCTATAGAAGCTCTACACCTTTTCAAAGAGAGTGAGTATCCTCTCACACCTATACTTCCTTGGCACCTTTCCAGAGCATGTACTTATGGATTTGCTTGGTTTATGTTCCTTCCTATGCTATTTGCTGGACCTCTACACCTTTTCAAAGAGAGTAAGTACCCCCTCACACCTATACTTCCTTGGTACCGTTCCAAGCAAAGTGATCAAACACGTTTTGAAACTATAGTTGAGATTGTATAGTGCATGCAGAAAAACAGTAGCTTAGAAATTTAGGACTTTTTTCTCATGAGAAAGACGGAGTTCAAGGATGATTTACTCCTCTCTCTCTCTATCCCACTCAATTTGTTGTTGTTGGTAGATCAGTTTCATTGTGGCAGTGTGAATGTCAACACATGAAAAAATGTTCCATACATGTCCGCTCTGCATTTACACACTGGGCAGCTGGTCATCATGTGAGAATTATACAATGATTGATGAGAATGATTGTACAGTCGACAAGAGCAACTTCATACTTTCCGTCATCGAATTTGATGGCGGGGGAGAGTTTCGGCCAAAAATCACTTGTTATATTCAAATCATTGTAGAGAGGATCGCAAAAGTTGGACATAAATGTTACATAGAAATCATTGGGCATTGTCAATATCTTCAAAACTGATCCAACAATCAAAATCAGAGTTGTATCCTAGCCACCGAACAAGTAACTGTTTCTTACCCCTGTGAGTACGAGTCTTTAATATCTTTTCCATTTGATAGATTTCACTATTATTTTTAACTTTTTGTAGTTCATAGTCATAAAAGCCGCCGAGAATTTCTTCATCTTTGGTATCGCGCAAACGATAAGTTATGGGTTTAGTGTCTAGGATTTTTGCCACTTTAAAAAGTTCTGTGGGCCACAAGTAATTACCCTTTTCAAAAACATTAGTTGTTCTATTAATTCGAACAGTATCACCAACATTGAATTTTTTCTTCTTGACAATCGTTTCATTGGAATATTGTTTAAGAAAGGTATCAATTGTATCAAGATCAGAATGATGAACTTCCATTAGGGTTGAACTGGACAATGATCGATGAGGTCGTTGATTATAAATCAACATGATTTTATCTAAATCATGAATAAAAGCAGATGTATTTTTCAATGTACAATATCTTGAAATTTAAAGTCGAAAATTTCTTATCAATCGTTCGGCCAATGTAGCCTTTATAGGACTATGACTGTGACAGAGCAGTGTATTATATTTCGCTAGTACTTTTGCAACATGGGGATCAACAAATTCACTACCGCGATCCGTTTGAATTTTTTTTATACGAATCCTGTTCGAGAATACTTTCAACGGCCTGAGCAACTTCAACACCTCTCTTTGACCGCAATGGAATGGCATATGCATAGTGACTAAAAACACTGATTGCAAGTAGAATGTAGTTGTACGGTGTATTGTGACGTCTTTGAATCTCATCTAGAGTTAAGAGATCTGCTTGCATTATATGCAATGGGAAGAAGGCTTTTGTTTTTCGATAATGATTAGCACGAAGCCTATTATTTCTATGCAGAGTGTAACTTGATTCATTTTGTAGATAGTCTTGTACACTTTTAGCGTGAACACCAGTGACTTTGGAAAGAGTGGTGGGGGAACTTAAACTTCCCACTTCACCAATATTTTCATAAACACGTTTCAGAACTTCAACCATTTTGAATGTAAGCACGTAGTGTAACGTCCTCTACCCTTTTGTATACTGGTGGTTGGTGGTGGTGGTGATGGTGACAGTGACTTGATACGTCCTTGCTTTTGTCTAGCTATCAGTGGTGTGCTGCTCCTCCTCCTCACCATTGTCAAGTTTCCACTAGGTGTGCTAGTATTTTCCAAAACTGATTTAAAATCTTCTTCTTCTTCATGTTCATATTTTAATGGTGTTGACGATGGTGCATGTTCATTTAACTTTTTTAGAATTTGCCTATTGCTAATAAGGCTTTTGGGAAGTTTAATGTATTTAGAAAGTTGTATAGATGAGCGTGAAATGATAATAGTCCTTTACGATTTGTAACCATATCATAGATTAAATCAAGTAGATTATAGCTCTTGCCCTGAATTATAATCCCCTTCCCACTGCTATCAACTTGAATATGATCTTGACCCTTTTCCATGAGATATGTTATGAGTCGTTTACTTTGTTCACGATATGAGTGAGGCATTATATTTCCAATTTTCAACACAATTGAATCCAATTCCTCCTTCTTTAATTGTGTTCCAGCAGCAGCAGAAGAAGAATCCTGAGGAGATGGTTCTTTCTTGTGATCAATACCACTGGCCTTCACACGATAAGGCTTATGTTTGTCCACTCGGCGAAGTGCATCTTGAAGTAAAAAGCAGTTTTTTATCATCCTCAATATTCTCGTTGTCAGTGAATTTACTCAGATTGTCCTCAAAGTGTTACACGGGTGAGAGAGCGAGTTCTATTGGAGTCAATTTATAGGGTTTGGCCATTTTCTCTCTCTCTAGAGAAAACTGTTTACAAGTCCTGCAATTATCGGTAGTAAAAGTGTAAAAAAGCTACAGCCCGCCTGAAGAAGACGTTTCCTTTTAAAAGTCTTTCCTTTGTTTTTAGAGGCCAATGTACGTACAATGGAACGATGTTGCTTTACCGGCTGCTTAACTACTTCTGGCAGTTGAACATTGCCCTCGGTCAAATTTAAACAAAGTTCAGAAATTAGATTAATGAAATCATTGTCAACACCATGTTTGAGTATGGCTTTCCTAAGTGGGGGTTTTGAAGTGCTTAGAACTGAAAATAAGTGTCTATTTTCATGTAGTTTCTTCAGTGTCATAATAGCAACTAATAGGTCTTTTTACTGTTCACAGGTAGATATAATGTAATTTCATTGTCAAAAATATCTGTGACTACACGCAAATCCTCGGGTGTATTTTGATTAAGATCCAATAGGATGTAGCCATAGGGTTTATTAGTTGCCTGATTGTACGCTGAGAGAAGAAATTTGGGGGCGCCTGGATATATTTGTTTATTGAGGGTTATTAGCGAGCTAGAATCACGAGCAACTCTGTAGATTATATAGTAGGTGCAGTTCAATGCAAGTGTTCGCATACATTTTCTCTGATGAAAGAGGTTGTGTAGAACCAGAGCAATGGAAATCTGTTTATGATGAGAGTGAACAATTGCAGCATTTCCTTGGACCATTGTTCAATCGATTCAGCCAGATCGTCAATAATCAACCAAGAGTTTGGTTCAATATTGTTGAAAACATCAAGTCCCTGTATGAATTGTATTTGCACCAATCCCGCTATGCCAATTGCTTTTATTTTGTCGTATGACTCCTGCCAGATACTGTAACAATAGTAGTTTTTTTGGCTTTTCTACAAAAAATTTATCACAATTTTTAATTATTTTATTTAAGAGTGTCGTTTTGCCTGACATTGAAGGACCGCACAGAAACGTTCTGAATGGTGTTTTAAATTGATACATGTTCCCTTCAATAGTTCACGTACAACTAACTGTAGATTATAGTTGTCTAATGACTAAATAATTTCCCTACTAGTCTGTTCAAGAATAATGAGAAGAAGAAGAACAAAATCAATAAGGAATTATATTGTTTGTATTATTAACATATAATAAAACACTTTACAAATAATACATTACAGAAAAAAAACAAAAAAAATACACTTAAGATTTTTTTTAAAATTTATTTATAATAAAAAAAACATAAAAAATGCTCTAGAAAAAGCAATAAATATACTTTATTTATTTATAAAAAAAATACAACATTTAATGAAAAATACACTTAGAATAACATCACTTTTTTACATAATTTTTTTTAATGTAAAATGTATATTTACAAAAAAAATCTGCTCTAAGTAAAAAAAAAGATACC
>JAQQPU010010924.1:14922-29044 GCA_029168905.1 Artemia sp. Kazakhstan ARC1039 | reverse complement strand
TCCACTCGCCATGAAAGCGGTGATAACGAATACCAAGGCGCGCCAACAAAATGCATCAGATCTGAGCTGCTTCACGATATCCGTGCTCCGAAAACCTCAATTTGGCTCAGAATAAACGAAAAATATAGCTAGTTCTACTCGAAAGATTTACCGAAATTCGTTGACGTGGGGCTTTAAGCTCTACGGGTTCTGCAGATTTAACAAAATATTGCAGAGCATACGGGGAGGAGGATTTTTGAGCACGACGCCTGACAACCTGTAATCCTGGAGGTTTTAACGGAGCTGACCGCTGCTGCATAGTAAAAATCTTTCAGAGCTATTAAAAAGAACAGGTTGACACTGGCTGCCTCAAAGTACTAATAATGCAGATTAAATTATTGTTAATTTATGCATGGACGGTAGGGTTTACGGCAATGATGTACCAGACGTCATTCACGCGAGACGCTGTGAAGATGTGGCCGCTGGGCAGGTCGATCACACCGATAACGGGAATGCCTCTTGTAGGGCGTGACAACTCGTTGACCGGATATATTTTTGATTTATTAGCGCCTGAGTATGGTCGGGAATCTTGTGGCAGTGAATCCCTAGGTGACCAAGCGGGATGGGTAAAGGAGCTTATCTCCCAGATGGAAAGGGTGGCGACTGCATTCCGTGTTGCCGGAGGTATTCGACCGATAAGGTCTTCAGATTCCCAAGCCATTGTTGCAGACAGGATCATCTTCAAAATCACGGCTTCGGATGTTATGAAAGCTGAGGTTCAGCGAGGCCTGGCTTGTGCGACGGATCTTTTCTCAGAGGTAGGTTTGCGGCTGTTCATTGCTCTGCCAGAACAATCGCTGAGCAGCATTCGGTCCCTGAAAGAATTCAGGGCTACTCTCTTTGCCCTGGAAGATTGCGGTATTGAAATGTATTTGGGCGGCTCCTTCGATTCAAGTCCCGGCAAAATCTGGCAGAGGGTTCTCGATAGAAGCATCACCGGTTTAATAGTGTCGCCGAGTATGCTCGGGTTAGGCGAAAGACATGGCACATACAACCCGGAGAAATTCTCTACAGGCCTGAAAATGCTCGGAGAGATTATTCACGAGTGCCGGAAAGTGGTCGTTTTGGAGAATGTCAAGACATCATGGCAGTGGGATGTTAGCCGCACAATCCCTTTTCATGCGCTGAGTGGCCAGGTTTGCGGAAGCCAAGTGATTGCATAGTAGGCTAAATACAAGGTCTCGAAGACAGGGAGTGTATAAATGCGAATAGTTTTGCGGGAGTTGACATGAAACTGGTAAAGGGAGGCAAATCGTTGTCCGGCGAAAATGTCGTCACGGGCGATTTCTCGCTCTCAGGCAGCCCGCTTTTTTACGCCCGTACCTTCTATGAGCTGCCGGTTCCCGGTCTAGTCGTTGAAGCTTTTGGCGACTTTCGCATCACGGACGCTAACCGTCTGGCAATTGCTGAGCTTGGCATGAACCCGCTTAAGGTCATTGGTGAAAAATTTACCGATATTTTTAGTTCGACAGTGACAGTGCCCGCTCTTCTGGGGCTAGCGGATGTTCCTGTCGATTTGAATGATAACAGGCCCCTGAAGGGTGTGAGTCTTATACCGAGCGAGACCGCGAAGACATTCGAGTTGTTTGGCATTAATAGTATGGATGCCAAAGGAGCCAGCTACCTCATACTGTTGTTCAGGCCCCGTTCGTTAAACTTCTCCGAAAGCAATCGTGATTCGTCACTTTCACGGCCCCTGACAGACAGGGTGACCGGCCTTCCCAACACGCTTGGAGCCGAAAGAAAGCTGGACGTCCTTTGCCACAGTCTCTCTCGAAGGTCCAGAGATCTTGTCGTTGCGCTCTTCTCGCTGGAAGGCTGGCGAAAGGAGGCTGTGAACTTGCCGGAAGATCTGGCAGACGATCTCATCTCTGCAATGGCGCACCGTCTTAGGCCATGGATTGAAGATGGTGTGTTTGTTTCTCGTTATCGCAGTGACGAATTCCTGGTCATATTGCATGGCCGGGATGACTTCAGAGAAGTGCTTCGTGCTGTGAACGAAGCGCTGACCGATGAGTTTGTGGTGCACGGATTCTCATTTAATTTTACGGTAAACGCCGGGGTGTATGTGAGAGATATCTGGGATTCTCTGTGTGCAGAGGATTTACTGGCCAGGGCCAGAAAAGCAGCGCTGAGGGCTAAGCTGGAAGGTGGAAACCGGTTAGTGGTTTACAGCGAAAAAATGGATCAGCGCGGTGCGAGCGATCAGGAAGTAGAGCAGGTTATTGACGCTTTCAGACGGGGCGAATTCCATTTGAATTTTCAGCCCGTGGTCTGTTTTTCTACCGGCGGTGTAGGCTTTGCAGAAGGACTGTTGCGCTGGGCTCATCCAGAGAAAGGTATTCAGAGGCCGGTTGAATTTCTTGAGTACATTCAGGAAATGTCCGTCTATGACGAGGTTGGCCTATGGGTTCTTGATCTTGCGCTTTCCACCATTGAGGGTTGGGCAAGCCGCGACATTGATATCCGCCTGTGCATTAATATCGGAGCCCGGCAACTGGCCGATGAAATATTCCTGAATCGGGCGCTTTCGGTTCTGTCGAACTTTGAGCCTTCGGTCGTGAAGAAGCTCAGTATCGATGTTATTAACCTGAGCAGGTTGCCAGACATCGGCGCATTGGTTCAGCCGATGAGGTCACTTGGAGGCAAAGGGATCAGATTCTCAATTGATGACTTTGGTGCAGGCGATACCAGGCTGTTCAGTGCGGCGCGGTTACCGTTAGACAGTATTAAGATCAGTCAGGGATACGTTTCTAACCTGGAGGATGATCTGGGTAGCATGTTCATCGTCCAGAATATTGTCGAGTTTGCAGCCCAGAATGGGGTCAGTGTCTATGCCAAAGGCGTAGAAACCGCCAAACAGTTTAACCTCCTCAAGGCGCTGGGTTGTGCCGGGGCACAAGGTTACGCCATATCCAGGCCTTTGGCGGAGACGGATTTTATCAATTATCTGGAGAGGTTTATTCCGAATAAGCTGTCTGACATGGACTCTGTGCCTTCTGAAGAGCACGCCGGAGAGGTATTCTCATTTGCATTGACCGAGCATAAAGCCCTATTGAAAGAGATGCTGACACAGACGATTCACCAGAAAAAATCGCTGAATCAACAACGAAGCGAACTCGAAACGTTTCTTGAGGCAATGTCCGAAATAGAGCAGAACATAACGGGCTCAGCTGAAAAGCAAGTACAACTGGAGCTTATAAAGCGTTCTGTCAGACGCCTTATCGACCGTATTCCGGGCGAAGGGGGAGACAGTGATGGCGCTGTCTCTATCGATATCCGTGAGATCGTACTGATGTTGAGTGAATTGATTGTTGCAGTGAATGAGATGGCGGATTAAAGGGATTCCACTGATGCAAGCCCGGGGTGGCGAGGGTCCCCAGCTGCTGGGGACAGCCGCGATAACAGCTTTAATTGTTTGCCTCTTGCTTTATGGTGCTTTTTGGGCAGAGAAATCCGGCTTTATTGTCGCGTTGTTGTTCATTCTGATCGTGGCGTCGGTTCTCTTTAATGCGTGGCTGGATAGCAAAGCCCGTGGTTCTGAGGTCGAGAGAGAGTGGGTGAGCAACGCGGGAGGCAAAAAGCGCCGTGTTGGCGATTTTGAGGTAGGGCGTGGTGGCAACCTGGTGCTTTCGTATGTTGATGCTTCGAAGGGTGTGGCCACTACGCACTCCATTGAACTCCCGGTTGAGCCGGGTGATCGTCTAAAGCTAACGGTTAAGGGCGTTCACGAGGGAATTATTATTTCAAGAGAATGAAGGCCGCTCTCATTGAGCGACCTTCATTATCGTCATTATCCAATTAACCTGTCCTCCTGACGGGTCAAACAGCCTCTCTATCATTTCCAAAGAACTGTGATTGTAACGTCTCAAATCTCTGTTCCAGTGCTCGAAGACGTTTACGATGAGCGGCTTCGCTGAGGATATCTTCCAGATCCTCGTGGGTGAGGCCTTCAAGAACGCTTAGAATTTCAGCTTTAACATCCCCTTGCTCAACAGAAGTTCGGCCTGAGTCTGCGGTGCCGGGCTTGTTGCCTTCTTTGTCCCGCATCATCTGGCCCTCACCGTACAGCAGCCAGTCGAGTGAGGCGCCACGGGATTTCGCGCATTCTACACAAAGAGCGTACGGAATAGCCGAGCGCTGACGCCAGGAGCTCAGTGTTTGGGGGCTGATGTCCAGCGCCCTGGCTAGCTCTGCGTCTTTTTCCACGCCATAAATTGTCTTCATCCTTGAGAGAACTGTTTTAACGCCGGTGTCGTTTTGAGTCACGGGTAAGCCCCTCGAAAAGAGTTGGTTAGATTGACAGGGTCGGACTAAATGTACTAAATTTGAGTAATGAAACGATTGCGCGACCACGTCATTGTTAATGAGTATAGTCAAAACAAGGCGAAAAAATCAAAACTACGTCACACTTTAGTCGCAGATACTAAAAAATGTGGGTTGTATTGGTGGTCTCCGCGTAGCCGTGTTCCCGTGATTGTACTCGCAGAGGCTTGATCAATGTTACGCAATAATTTGTCCGAACAGGCGGCCAAGGCATATCAGCACACGTCGGCGCTTGATGAGAGGCATGAGAAAAAGCCTTTGATCGGCAGAAGTGTCTACAGCCGGCGTGGAGACCTGGTGGGATATTTTGTGGAGCTCGACAGGGTTCGCAAATTGCCTCCTGCTGGGATTAGTGGCGTTGTTCCGAACGCGGAAGCCTACATTGTTTTGTTAAATAGAATCTGTCGTGCCTGCGCACGCTCCGCACTAAGTGCCCATGCTGGTGGCGAGGCTGGGGGGCTTGGAGCTGAATCGCGGGTCATCATGGGGGTGCAACCTCAGGTCCTTTTGATTGAGCGTTTTAGTAGCGCCCTTATTCGGGCTACAGAAGAAGCGAAGAAGCAGGGCTTCGGCTTATGCGTGGCGTTTGAAGCTTCGGACCTTACCTTCATCCGAGATTTTCGAGAGTTCCGGCAGGCTCTGTACAGGCTTGGGGATCACGGAGTCGACCTGATAATGCGCAATCCTGTGCTCTCGGATGTCGGTGAAGGTGATGCCCTGGTGGTTGAGCGTGCGGTGTCCGCAGTGTCTGTCACCCCGGAGTGGCTCGGAATCGGATCCGGCGAAAAGTCGTTTGATCACTCCAGATACTTCGAGCAGGTAACCCGCATGAGCACTCTTATTCACGAAGAAAAAAAGACGGTGATTCTGGAGCGCGTTGAGAATGATTGGCAGGAGTCGTTTGTTTCGTCGCTGCCGATTGCTTATTTCAGTCTTCTGCAATCGGATGATGACGTATACGTTTAATAGTTGCTGAATACAGCGTATTCGCTGCGGAGCGGTGCTGCTGGCGCATTATTGTTGTTTCGAACGGCACGATGTCGAGTTTGGAGGTGGGTGCTTTTTGACATAACCGAAGTATTTCTTGCAGGCACCGAGCGGCTAATAAGCTCCAGAAACCCTGCCTGATCTGGTCTATAAGTTTTGGGTCCGTTAAGTCCAAATCAGCGAATACTTTTATAGTTAGTTGCTCTTTATCACCGAGGATATCAAACACTTTTGCTTCACGGTGACAGTGGGGTGGGATGCCTCGTCGGCTTGCCTTTGTTGCCTTTCAGCTTGTTGGTCGGCGTTTTTGCTATCGATTTGATTCCCTTAGTTTGGTTTTTCTGACGGGCAGGCGACGGTTCGGTCGCGGAGAATTTGATTGGCAAAGAGACACAGGTTGTAAAAAAATCGCTAGAACGTAACTGAGCGGAAGGACAGTGTGATGATTGATATCGCTGAACTTTGGTCTGCCTATTACCAGCTTAACCCAGATCCCAATGACCCTTCCCACTGTGTATTTTGGTGCCTCAGGACATATTGGTTCGCCATTGAAGCGTTCTTTTAACCAAGATCACGTCCTGGTGATAGCTCAGGCGGTAGCGGATTGGCGCAGTGCGCAAGGCATTGAAGGGTCCATGTTTTTGGGCAGGGATAGGCATGCTCTCGCTGGGCCGGCGCTGGATACGGCGCTCGAAGTGTTGGTGGCCAACGGCATTGATGTTCGCATGGATGTCTCCGGAGGCTATACCCCTTCCTGTTTGGTGTCGTTTGCCATTCTGTCCCACAATCAGAGCGCCGCCGCTCTGGGTCCGGTTAAGGCAGATGTAGCGGATGGACTGATCGTAATGTCCAAACAGGATCGGCCTGAAGACGGCGGTATCAAGTACAGTGGACCCGGTGGTGGCCCGGTTGGAATCGAAGCGAGCGCGTGGATAGAGGCCCGGGCGAATGAGCTGTTGTCATCTCCCGGCTGCGGTGTTGAGAGGATGGTATTGTGTTATGCCCGGAGGCGGGCTACCCCGTGGGATTTTGTGACTCCTTATGTTGATGCGCTGCAACAGGTGGTTGATCTGGCAACAATTGGCTGCAGTAATCTGAAGTTGGCGGTTGATCCAAGGGGCGGTTCGTCCTTGCGTGGGTGGGAAGCGATTGCTGAGCGGCATGATCTTGGCATCGATGTTGTTACCCGCCACCTGGGCGGGGAGTTTGCACACGCCGCCGGATCGGGACGGCAGAGTTCGCATGGATTGTGCAAACCTGGAAGTCATGGGAGGTGTTATGGCTATGACCCCTGCTTTTGATCTCCTCGTTTTCGGTAATGATCCTGACGGAGAGCATCAAGGTATCGCCGATACTGACGGTCTGATGGCCCCGAACCACTTCATGGCAGTCTGTGTTAATTATTTGCTTTGGCATCGGCCCTTATGGTCCCGTTTTCTGAAGGTAGGGAAGACACTGGCGCCATCTACTTTGATTGGTCACATGGCCAAAAATCACGCTTAAGATGTGTTTGAGGCGCCGAGTGGGTTTGAGCCGTTTATCCAGGGTTTAGCAAAGGCACGTTAGTTTGTTGCCGACGAAAAGGCGGGGGCCAGCTTTCTTACCTTTGATTGCAAACCCTGGGTTACCGGTAAGGATGCCATTGTAATGTCGTTGTTGGCGGCCGAGATTCTGGCAGTCACCGGCAAAACACCGTCTGGTTAGTTTCAGGCGCTTATGGCCTGCGACCGCCCTTCACACTATTCTCGCTCGATGTCCCGGCTGCAAAGGGTGGAAAAGCGTGTTTGGCGTCGGTAACGCCGGGCTTAACAGGCATTGAAACTGGGGCCGACGACCCGGTTGAAGCAATGATAACTCGCACCTCTGGAAATAATGTGCCGACAGGTGGGGTTAAGGTGGTCGTTTGCAACGGCTTGTTTTGTTCTGCCTGGAGAAAATGACGCCATAATACAGATATATGCCGAAAGTTTCCTGACTGATCTGCATCTACAACGTTTGTTGGGCCAGGCATGCCTGCTGTTCAAGATTTGACTGCTCAGTTGGGCTCTGTGCTCAATTGTTGGGAGTTTCACCGAAAAAGGTTGCCGGGAGGCTTTGTTTGAATTTACGAGTACTTGATATCGATAATCGAGTTGCCGACGACGCAGCTTGAAATGTTTACGCGGGACCATCTTTCGTCGGCCACCTGCAAATTGGGAATAGGGTAAAGTTTATGAGTAATGCGTTTAACAAGTGCCAGACGCAGTTGCGCGAATCGCCCAAAGTTTGGCTAGTGACAGGCGCGGCCGGCTTCATCGGCTCCAACCTATTGGAGTGGCTCCTGGAAAATAAACAGCAGGTAATTGGGTTGGATAACTACGCCACGGGCTGCCCTGAAAATCTTGCCGACGTGCGGGATGCAGTCGGTCCGGCTAACTGGAAAAACTTTTTGTTTATAGAGGGCGATATCCGGGATCTGCAAACCTGTAGGGACGCGCTGAGAGGTGTAGATCATGTACTGCATCAAGCGGCATTGGGGTCTGAATCTCACTCACTGGACGACCCCCTGGCTGGGCAGGACTCAAACATTCACGGATTTCTGAATATGTTGGTGGCGGCCAGGGACGAAGGTGTTCAGAGCTTTACCTATGCTGTGTCCAGCGCCAGCTATGGTGACCACCCGGAGCTGCCTAAAGTGGAAGAGCGCCTTGGCAAGCCACTTTCTAACTATGCTGTAACCAAACGCGTCAACGAGCTATACGCTAGTGTGTTCGCCCGAAATTACGGTTTCAAATCGGTAGGGCTGCGTTACTTCGATGTGTTTGGTCCGCGTCAGGTTTTGGGAACGTATAAAATCCCCTTAATTCCTGATTGGATTGATGCCATGCTCGCAGGTAAAAAAGTCGCCATAGCGGGCGACGGGGAAACCGGCCGTGATTTCTGCTATGTGTCAAACGTTGTTCAGGCGAACATCCTGGCAGCCATGGCCAGAGAAGACGACCGAAACCATGTTTACAATGTGGCCGTAGGTCAATCAACCACTTTGAACGAGTTGTTTGATCTTTTGAAATCCGAGATGGGTCTGCTCAAACGTGAGTACAATTGGTCACCGTGTTATGGCGGTGGTCAGCCGGAGTGCGCGTGCCACTCCCAGGCTGACATCAGCAAAATTCGGGAGCGCCTTGGATACAACCCGAGCCATGACGTGAGGGCCGGACTGGCAGCCGTTTTACCGTGGTACCTCGACCGTGGAGTGTGAGTGTTGCGGAGGATGTAAACAAAATATTGACTCAATACAAAAAATAAGTGTATAGTTAATGTGAATGTTTGGCGAACCGTGTCATGTGCGTCGGTTAAGGATGTTCTCGCGCCGAAGCATTCCCTTCGGACCCCTCCCCAACCCCTGCCTTTCCAGCCTCGGGGAGGGTTTTTTTAAAGCTTGAGCTAGCGCAATTTACGGAAAAATCAGTGCAGTAAGCAGCTTTAGCAAGAGTTGGGTCGGTTGATTGACCAACTGGAGGACATTGACCAGTGGGGTAGGTTTGAGACTGACCTTAGAATAACTCGGAAATTGCAGAAGGATATCAGCCATCTGTAATTTCGGAGCAACAACTTATACTTGGCCAAGAATACCCGGGCAACGAAGGATAATGGTTTTCTAGAGTCAATACAAGGCGATTCGAACCTATCTTGTTTCCCGACTTTCGTCACGGGAGCTGCTTGGTGCCAGGGTGTCAAAGACGGTGGGCTGTTCAGGATATAAGGTGACCACACGTGAATAATTGGCAATGAGGGTTGGTTTTCCGGTGACGATCGACTATGCGATCACATGGATGCCCGATATCGCATAGCCCATGTTCCTGAAAGTCCGAATCGTGAGTTCGTCTCCGGATTGCGATTTGACCTTCGCTCTCAATCGGCTGATCAGTACATCCAGTCTGCGTGTCTTCTCCGGAGCACCGCCGGGGGCCATTATATCGATCAGCTTTTTCCGGTCGACGACGTGACCACAGTTCTGGGCCAGTTCCAGGAGCACTCGGGATTCTGAGTCCGTTAAATCGATGCGTCGCCCGTTGGCGCTTGCCAGTACGCCATTACCGTGGTTAAAGGTCCATGTTCCAGTATCGTCAATTGATGAATAACTCAGCCTTAGGCGTTGATAGATTTGCCATGTCACCGCTTCCAGCTCTTCAAGATCGACTGGCTGTTCCAGACAGGCATCCGCTCCGGCGTTTAGGACGCGAACCCGAACTTTAGGTGTGCCGCCCTTCGTAAGAACAATGATTCCTACCTGATAATCATATCCCTGACGTACCTGCGCAATGAGCCCTTCAACGCTTCCACCAAGGTAAGTCGAATCAAGGACGATGACATGACAAGCGAGCGTTTTCAGCTCTTCCATCATCACACCTGAAGTTGTGGTCGTGGCCGACTGGAGCCCGCGGAAACAAAAAAATCTGCCAGATTGGTCATCTCTCCGCCAGGTGCTTCTGGAACCAGCACGCGAAGGATTTGTTGGGGGTGGCACATGAGACTTACCGATCTCCATAAGCTGCATTTACATTGGGGCGTATCGCGTCTTTGTTTTTTCATAAGGTTACAACTGACGGGGACGTCTTGTCTGCAGTTTTTGCAATAACATTGGTAATTATACTCTTTTTGTTGATATCTTTATTTGTATGTTGAGGGTGTCTTTAAACCCCTAGTACCTGATGATTGAGACAAAACCACTATGTTCAAACGTAATAAGATTGCTCATACGGCAAAGAGCTCCCTCAAGCTCGGAGCCCTTAAAAAAGAGGCTCTACTATCAGCGCACCCGGTGTTCAGGTGGACGTTTACTATCGCGATGCGCCGACGGGTAGTGAACTGGCGGTGGCGCTCAGGACATTTGATTCAGGCTACCTGGAATCGTCCTTGGGGGTTCTGGGAGAAGGGGCCATCGTTTTGAGTGCGGACGATACGCTTGAAGTTTGTGGCGTTGCTCGGTTCGATGTTGTGGTTAAGAGCAAGCAAAGTGCAGGCTATTCGCTGACCGTTCAGCACGTCGATTGCGATCTTAGTTATGCAGAAGCTGCGCTGATTCCTAATGAGTTGGGATTTGACAGTGCTGGCATGGGCGCCAATTTTCATGAACGGACCAATGTCAGCGGTGCAGAGAGTTTTGGCGGTACCCAGGAAGGCAGTTTCATGATAGTCAGAGGGAAAGAGAGCTTAAGGTTGGCCGAAGGGCGGATCGTATCAGTGGATGTTCTCGCCTTTGGCTGCAGTTTTGCGGGGATTGACGTCGGTGGTCTTGATGTGCCCGCTTGCGAGGAGCCGTCGCCATGCTGGCCGTAGTTCAGGTCTGTGAATCCGTGGCGCGTTTCGGCAACTTGGCGGATCTGAGCGAAAATCTGTTGGTGGATTTCAGTGCAAGGTCTTGGTCGTTCGCGACCGGTGGCAGCCTTGGCTGTGTTGTGACCAATGTGGGAGTATTGCTGGAAGCCCGGCGCGTCGTAATTGCTGATCTGAGTGAATTTTCCGCGCTGACTCAGACCTCTGAAATGGGCAATCCCGCATGGCTTTCGTAGTCATCGATTAATGACTTTTCTAATCCCCCAAGGCTCAGAAGCGTGTGGAAAAACGCGCTTGTCAACATCCGCAACGCCTTAATGGATTTGATCGAAAAACTCGGGAAATGATGAGTTTTATTCGGACAAATGCCTGATCAATAAATAAAAGGTAGGCTCGACTAGGTTTTACGTATGAATATAGCAGTATTGTCCAGCAATAAAGGATGGAAAGATTTTTTGATGGATCTGATCGATCTTCCGAGTCACGACATAGACAGCCTCGAGTTCGGTATTAACGAACAAGCACCCATCAACAAGAACTACGATCTTATCCTCCTGGACGTTGAATCAGAAGAGCGTGATTTGAGTTCGTTGTTGATTTTCAAAATCCGAATGAGTGTGGGCTGGAGCCCATACCTGATCGCCGTCTCAACTGAAAAAAGCCAGGGCCGCCATAGGCTCTTGCGAGCGGTCAGTAGTGGGGCAGACGACTTTATTGATGACGTTTATGATATTCATGCGCTCCTTACGAAAGTATCGGCTGTGACGAGGCGTCGTTATTTTGAAATCACTCAATCGAGTAATAGCATCCATTATTCGATAAAGGTCCGCGAAAAGGTCGTTCTCGTCAATGGCGATCGGGTTAAGCTTAATGATAAAGAGTTCGAGCTGTTCCTTTTCTTGTATGGGAACACGAATACGGTCTTTTCCAGAGACAGTATTTATAACTATTTATGGGGTGATGGCAAGACTCGGCTTACCCGGACGCTGGACACTCACATATCACGGATTCGTAAGCGATTGAAGCTCGACGGGTCTTATGGCTTACGCCTGAAGCCTATCTACGGTGTGGGATATATCCTCGAGAGTGAGGTTCAATAACAAAAAGTCGGTATGCGGTCATGGCAATTCGTTTTGTATGCGAGGATGCGGTGTTTTGTGGTTGGCGGGTGGTGGTGTTTATCAGGGGGAAAAAGTTTCAAAAGCACTTTAGCGCCCGATGCCATGTCGATGGGATAGACCCAGAGCTATGGCATCGGTACCAGCGCCCTAGAGCTGAATATCATCATGCAAAGTGGGGCGCTCGCGCTGCAGCTCTAAATTACATCGATTTTCTATGTAGTGATAGCCAGCAGACAAAGCGCTACAGAGGGGTTGGGTTTCAGGGGGGTACGCTCGGTATTGGTCAATATCAGAAGAACAGGCGCTGGTACCGTTATTTTGTGGTTAATGACTCTCGCAATCCGAGAAGAATACCCATTACCGCAAAGCGGGGTTTGACTGAATCGTGGATTACAGCTGTCGAACTTTGGGGTCGGCGCTTTGAAATAAGGCCGAAAGATGTAGAGGAAAAAAAGAATCAGGTACCCTCTCACAGGCGATTCAAGTTGCTTTGGAAGCGCATGAATGAAGGGTGTAAATCGATACCCGCTGAAGCCCTTTATCATGTTTTTTGCGAGAATCAGCATGAAAACGCACACCTCTCAGAGATAGCTCAGGCTAGCTAGTTAGGGTGGGGCAAGAACTTTGTTCCCCGTATCGATGTGTTTACCGGTTCATTTTGTTGAGCTCCGCCAGTTTCTGATGCAACAGGTGGTTAATGTCTTCGAGCTCGGATATCTTCCGGTCTCTTGTCTCTTTCTCCCAGGTAATTCGATCAGTAAGTCGATCGATTTCAGATGCCACCTCTGCAACTTCATCGAACCGGTTGTCGGCGACTTTGGTCTGGTAATGCCCAAGATTCGCCTCTTCTAAAACATGTCGAATTTTATTGAGGCGGCGGACCAGATAATACCCGGCAGCAATCGAAAAGGCAGCCGCAGCAAGAACCTCCAAAGCGGCAATGAAAAGGCTCTGGCCTTTTATGGTCGCGATGTCCTGCTTTTGATTTCGTAGGTCAAGTCCGACTTCAACGGAACCGTAAGACTGGTCCGCCTTGATAATATCCGCTTTCGCCATGTAGATGTCAGGTAGAGCTCCAGCTTTACTGCCCGGCTGAAAGACTTTCATAAGGGCATCAGGGTCGCCGGCCTCTGCCAGGAGGTGGCCGTTGTAATCGATTACTCGAGCGAAAGCTGTGCCGGGTGTCTGAGCAGCCTGATCAACAAATGACCGGAGGGAGGCCAGGTCCAGTGACAAAACATCATCAGCGGTTGTTGCTGCAAAGATTTGCGCAATGGAATGGGCTCTTCGGTCTATTTCCTCGACGCTCGAGCGGTCAATAAAGTGGAAGACCGAATACAACAGAATCAGTAGCATAAAGACTTCAATTAAACCGATGCCTAATACGGCCTGCGCTCTGATTGAGAGTTTCATTCATCGCCCTCAGTTTGTATGAAGTCTAGACCGAGACTGCGCACATCGTCCCAGTCAGAGTGTTCCGCGGAAGTGAGTGACTGCAGGTTCACCTTCTCAAGTATCTTCCGTCCCGATTCAGAGTCCGCTAAATTGATCAGAGCGCGTTGAAGGCGATCTGCGTCTTCTTGAGTCAAATCGGGGTTCACAGCGATAGCATGTGGTGTGAAACCTTCTGAGCGCCAAAGCACTCGGACGCCGCGAAGGCCTTCTTTTTGCGCGGAATCCAGAGTCCGCTCTATGCCTCCACCTGCGGGGGCGAATCCTTTTTGAACGTTGAGATAAACTGACTCATGGGATGACACAAACCGGGGAGTGTATGAGACCCCCAACGTTTCGAGCTCAGCCCTTACGAGAATGGTCGCTGCAAATGCGGCAGGGGCCGGAAACACAATCGTTGTTTCATCGAGGTCGGTTAAAACTTCTGCTGTACTCGTTTCATTGACTACAACAATCCCGTGGATACGCTTGGCCGCTTCCCGTGCAATTGCTCGATACCCCGGCGTGTCTCCGAACTCAACATAGTGGTAGGGGTTCATGTAGGCAATATCGTATTCGCCACGAAGAACACGCTTTTCAAAGGTTGGAATGTCCGGCGCGGTAGCAAATCTGACTGGCTTCCCCAGGTGTTCGGTGAGGTAGTTCATTAGCGGAGTCCACTGCTCCGCGAGTTTGCTGGAAGATTCCTGAGGAACAACGCCGAAAACGAGCATATTCTGGCTCTCAGCTATAGCAGCTACCGGGCTCAACATGAGAAAGAGAACAGCAACCCAGAGTCTGAAGTATGACGGGCGTTTCATCTTTTATGGCATCCAACGCTGGTTTAAGCGAACTGACTGAAATTTAGGGCTAAACCCAAGTGTATCAATTTCGAGGGAAGG
>JAQQPU010010924.1:459-12551 GCA_029168905.1 Artemia sp. Kazakhstan ARC1039 | reverse complement strand
GAGACTTAAGGATTGAACGTGTTTTTTCTATTTCGCCTATGCGGAAGGTTTTCCACGTCATATCTTCTGGAATAATAGAGAAATGGGATCCCTGAACGGTTGACGCCATTTCCAGGATTCTCAATTGGTCCCCAGCGTTCGTTATTGGCAAATCCCTTGGCCGCCCGCCTTTGGTTCCGGAAATAACCGATATTTGATGTTTCGACAATGCAGAATCCAAAGCTTCCTGATAATTCATCAAGCTGGACTCTTTGGCTCGAAGACCAAAATACCTCGCGGCTTCTGCCACCACTCTCCCTCTCGCTAATCCATTATTATCCAGCGCAATCATGGCCTGCCTGAACTCCTGCTCGTCCATTCCGCCGGGTGGGACCACCCTTACATTGTCCCGACGAGGTATTCCACACTCCCGAGTTGCGCTAACAGAGTCCCAGGCACCGACATGAAAGGCTGTCATCACCGTATTCACCGCGGATACCAGGTTCTGGGCATACGCCGGCGTTGCGTCTGTCAGGCTTTTCCCGAAGCAGATGACAGTTTCCCGGTCTATGTCGTCGATTTTTAACACGCTTTTCCTGTTCACGAGGAAATCAACAAACACAATCCACCGATCAATCAGTGTTCCGTACGATGAATACGAAAGGGTTTTCTGCCGAACGAACGCCTTTAACTTGTCTCTCGCTATCGCGATAAACTTTTCTCTGCTCATAAAAATCCTCCAATAATGAATTAGAAAGTGATGCCGGCTCCCCTCTGAAAGCTAATCTGGTCAGTGTTGGATGGTATGCGTTACCGATCACACGGCCGGCATCTGCCAGTTTCGATGTCAATTGTCAGGGCGTTTCCGCGTTTGGCTGGGGTCATGCAACGCCGTCGTGGCTCTGGGCCACGAAAGCACCCACGCCCTGCGACCTTGGATCGCAGGCGCTTTACTGGCTGAAAGTGGGGCCCTCTGAGGTTGGATATGCGGATTCCGTAGGTTTCCGTACGGAAAATCTCACGGACCTATCCGCTATCTCATTGAAATCACGAAATTTTGTCTTTAAACCAAAATAACGTCTCTGATGGATTTCCTGAATAAGCGGTTTGTGGGTTTCGCCGGGGCACTGCCTTCGGTCGAAAGGGTGACAAGTCCGCTGTTTTGATGATGGCTTCGGAGCCGTGACTCCAAAGTTAAGTGGTAGGGCCTTGAACAAGGCTGGGAATGTTGCGATTGCTGTCTTGCCGAAGCGTGCCCAGCTAGCGTTTTAAGGCATCCGGTTTACGGTGCCGTTACTATATAAGCTAGATTTGTTCCTCGGTCTTGTCAAGAGACTGATTTTAATGAATTTTGTGCGTCGGAAACGACATCGTAGCGACGTTGCTGTGCGCACTGGGAGCTTACGAAGGCACGCGAAAGGACAAGTAATATTTTGGGCGCACAGCGGCGTCGCATCCGACACTCTGGTGAGTAATCTGTGTGATCGATGGGGACGCCAGGTTTATTTCTGGCGTGATTTACCGATTTTTTCCTTCGCCCAGGCTTCAAGCCTATCCGATTGCCAGTAGCCGAGCAGGCCAATGGTCAGGAGTGAAAGGAAAAATGATGAAAAACCGATGAATCCTGAGATGAGATCCATAACCGTCCTCCGGTTTTTTGTGGGGTTTAGCTAATGAGAAATTGGACCGCGTGCTCTCGAGCTGAGGTGAATTTGGAGGTTTTCGCATCTGTGTAATTATGTTGGAAACAATCACAGAAGGAAGCCCAGCCATGAAAATTCAAATTCTTTTAAGAGTCATCAGAGCCACCTCTTCGTCAAAGAGTATCAAGATGGTGACGGTCGGAGCTATAGCAGCTGTCTCCCTGATTATTTTTTCGTCGGTGTTTGCGGGTTTTGATACTGACACAGATTCATTGACTGCGTTTAGTGTTGTCTATCCGATAGTATCCGATTATTTTCGACGGAAGATATTTTTATCGGTAGGTTTAACCGCGTTATTTTGCAATGTGATGCCGATGCTTGATGAATATTGGAGCCAAATTTTATCGGATATAAAAAACGGAATTGATGAGGATTGAGTCTCATTAGGATAAGTTGTCCCGGAAATATAAAATCATCCATATCGGATATGTAAAAACGAGATGCAACCCAAATATCTGTCCCAAGGATCAAGAGTAGCAGGCATCGGTGAATGAGCTATTCATTTTCTATCTGTAGGGTTTTGCTGTGCCTGTAACAGCCAGCTGTCCTATCGAGCTGGAAGGTTGCCACACTCTTTCCACGCTGAACTTTTCGGGCTATCTCATCGAGTGCTTTGGTTTTAGGTAGGTACAAGAAGATCGGTAAATCAGTGTTTCGGCAATTACTTATCTTTTTTAAAGGATTCTTGGGTATTTTAAGCAACTTATTTCATGAGCTTATTGCGACGCCGCTCAGGGTTTTGCGGACTTTGACAATGTGTTTTCGCAAAGTAACAAATCCCTGCTGGCGATTAAAAATCAATCACATTACCTTGGCCGAAACTTTTGATGACTCCATATAATAGGGTGCCTGAATTGCGTCGTTTGCCACTGATTTTTACGCTGATTATGTTCGTGTTTTCCGCCCAGGCGATTGCAGCCCCGAAGCTGACAATCACCAGTGACGCGGACACTCTGGTTCTGGACCGGAATGAGCTTGAAAGCTTTCCCCAAACCACCTTTTCGACAATCAGCCCCTATTTTGACGGCGAGGTTCAGTTTTCCGGTCCGACTCTGGCACGCGTTCTCGAAACATTTGGCGTATCGGGCGAAACACAGATCACCCTGACCGCTCTGAACGATTACAAGGTCACCGGTTCTCTGGAAGAGCTCCTCTCACTGGATGCGATCATTGCTACCCGTCGGGATTCCAGAACCATGTCGGTTCGCGACCGCGGCCCTTTCTGGATCATTCTGCCTTTGTCCCAACGTCCCGAACTGGATGAGGAAGACTTTCATCGTTACATGGTCTGGCAACTCAGCGGCATCGAGCTTAACTAATCGTGAATAAGGGTACGCTCCTTTCCGGACTGTTTTCGCGGACCACGGTCGTCTTTCTGTTCCTGATCGTGCTCTTGCTATTGGGTGGGAGCTTCTATACCTATTTCCAGGACAGAAAACTCCAGTCGGTTTCTCTCAGCACCATACGAATGGCATCCTGGAACCTGGCCCAGTTGGGCAATGAAGCGAGTGCGTTTGACAGGGAGCTCTCGCTTTCGGCGAATGGTGTAGGCGATCCGGACGAGTTGACCCTTCGCTACGATGTTTTGTGGAGTCGGTATGATTACCTGCTGAATGGCGCCGAGTCGAGGGCAACGCGGGATCATGAGGATAACGAGCAGCGCCTGGAAAATCTGTTCAGTGATTTGAGGGAACTTGAGGGGCCAATTCTGGCCGGGATCGAAAATGGTTCTGACAGCCTTGCTTCTGTGTCGGAGCAATGGAACCGTCAGAAAACCGGAATTCAGCAGCTGGTCATCGATAACTTCGTCGGTGATGAAGCCAGTCGGTTGGTGACTGCCGTGGAGGAATCCCGCGATCGTCTTGCCAATCTCCGAATACTCACCCTGGCGGCCCTGGTCGCGGTTTTTCTCTATCTGGCCCTGGCCATCGCCTTTGTGCGCAGGCAGTCCAAAGAGGATCCTGTCACCGGACTTCCGAACAGCCAGTACCTCCACAGTATTCGAGGCGTGGCTCCCGACAAAGCCATCATTACTTGCGAAATTCGAGGTTTTCAGCTGGTTCTGAGTGATTTTGGTACCGAAGGTGGCAATGATCTGCTCCGGGCGTTCGCCAGCAAACTGAAGAAAGAGTTGCAAGCGGGTGACGAGCTGATTCAGGCCTCCCAGAGCGGATTTGTGATGTTTCTGGCCGTGAGGCCGTCCGAGGACATCGAGGCGATTACCGAGCGGCTGGTTGACGCGACAACCTTTGATTGGCGCACCGGTGATTCAGTGCTCCATGTGTCCGCAGTAATGGGGGTAGACCCCCAGTGCCAGGATAATTGCCCTGGCTGGAGTATTCGCTACCAGCGAGCCCACCGGGCACTGACCCAGGCCCGACTGGAAGGACGCGATTACTATATCAACCGCGAAGATCTTCGCCGCCGGATCGAAGAGGACCGGCTTGTCCACACCGGCCTGATTCGGTTTTTCAACAACGAACCAGGAACGCTCCATCTCAGCCTGGTGTACCAGCCCATCGTGAGTTCCGAAAACATCAACCTGGTTACCGGTGCCGAGGTGCTTCTGCGCTGCCGGGATGAGCGTGTCGGCTTTGTGCCGCCGAATCGTGTGGTAGATCTGTGTGAGCGTTACGGACTGGGCGTTGAGCTGGGTCGGTGGCTATTCAGGCAGATTGCCCATGAAACACAA
The DNA here is from genome assembly GCA_029168905.1 of Artemia sp. Kazakhstan ARC1039. Lineage (NCBI taxonomy): Eukaryota > Metazoa > Arthropoda > Branchiopoda > Anostraca > Artemiidae > Artemia > Artemia sp. Kazakhstan ARC1039. The sequence continues at coordinate 8,177 of JAQQPU010010924.1, read as the reverse complement.
ACTCTTTATCGGAACCTCGGTTTTGATGGCAATCTCTCCATCAATCTCAACCCGTCCATGTTGGCCGATCACCTGGTGCAGGACGTTCAGAGTCTGCTGATCGATGCCGGTATTCCGGCCACTGCCCTGTGCATGGAGATTACCGAAGACAATGCCGCCCTTGAATTCCAGCGCATCAATCAGCTGATAGCTAGCCTGCACGATCTGGGTGTTACCTTCGCCCTCGATGATTTTGGTACCGGACATTCGTCGCTGGAGTATGTCCGCGAACTTAAGGTAGACCGGCTAAAGATCGACCGTTGCTTCGTAAACGGCATTGAGGAAAGCGAGGACAAAGCCCGTTTCCTCGGGTCGGTGATCGCAATGGCCGATCAGGCGTACATGAAGAGCGTCATTGAAGGGGTGGAGAACAAAGCCCAGTGGCAGTTGATCGAGAGCATTGGCGGCGTTCTCATCCAGGGATACTATGCGCACAAACCGATGCCGCTGAATGATTACGTGGCGCTGCTCCTTGATTCGAGCACTTGTTACCCTTCCGTGCAAACGAGTTGCTTGGCGTAGGTTAGTCATTAACGAGTGGGCTGCATGAAGTTGATAATCAGCGTATACGTAGTCAGGCGGCGTTGATGGATCTTGGCAATAGCGAGGAACGGGTGGCATTACTCAAACGGGCGAAGTTGACGAACCGGGTTCCGGCCGGCGGTAAGGATTGGAACAATGTCTGTCGCCTCGGCCTCGACTTTATCCAGACACAGGGTGGCACGTGAAGCTCTCAATCCGGTCACAGGCCGTGATTGGCATCGGCATGATCGAGGTCGTCATGCTGATTGTACTGTTGTACTCGGTATTCCACTTCATCGATTCGTCAACGACCGATGAGGTAGAACGCCGGGCCCAGTCCATCGCGCGGATTTTCGCAGCGACAGCCGCGAATGATGTGTTATCCCTCGACCTTGGGTCATTGCAGTCATTTGTTGAGGCTGCGGCCAGAACTCCGGGAACCGCGTTTGCCAGGGTAACCGATTACAATGGCCATCTTCTGGCCGAGGCCGGTAACCAGGATGCTCTGCGTCAGTCTTTCCAGCGCTCAAGAGAAAATGTTGGCCTGTCTGATCTTTACATGGCGAAGGCTACGATCGTTAAGGCGGGTTTGAATTATGGCACCCTGGAGATCGGCCTGGACCTGAGGGAACAGCTGCAGAGTATTGAGCAGGTCAAGCGCAGAAGCCTGATGATTGCCGCTCTGGAAGTATTGGCAGCAGCCCTCTTCTCAATTGCTGCCGGTTACTACCTGGTCCGGCGACTGAAACACATCCGGCGCGTGCTGGGCCGGGTCAATAACGGTGAATACAGCCAGCGGGTGAACGATTCACAGCTTGATGAGGTCTCGGAGGTCGCTTCGGAAATTGACCGCCTGGCTGAGCGGGTTGCCTGGGAGAAGGGCACTAGCGAACGGCGGATCGCCGAGCTTGAAGAGCTGAACGGGCTGCTCCAGAAAAGGCTTGCGGAGTACAGGCGTCATAGATGATTCCATGTGGGCCACCAGTAGTGGCTGCCCGCGTTTCAATCCGAGGCGACGGACCAGGCTCTGGCTTCGGCCTCCGGAAGCGCCGGGCTGAACAGGTAGCCTTGAATCATGTCGCATCCCAGGCGCTTCAACACCGCCTCCTGCTCTGGTGCTTCAACTCCCTCTGCAGTAACTATCAGCCCATAGGCCCTGGCCAGGCCAATGAGTGATTGCACCAGTAATTCCCCCTTCGGGTCTGCCAGATCATCGATAAACGNTGCCAGATCATCGATAAACGATTTGTCGATTTTGAGTTCATCCACATCCAGCTTTTTCAGATAGCTCAGCGATGAATAACCAGTCCCGAAGTCGTCGATACTGATCCGGATTCCAAGTTCCCGAAGCTTCCGGAAGTTGTCAGAAATGGCGGCCGCCATACCAATCAGCACCCCCTCGGTGATTTCCAGTTCAATGGCGTTCGAGGGTAAATCGTATTCATCCAGAATGGTTTTGAGCCAGTCTGCGAATGCCGGATCAGAAAAGTGATTGGCGGTAATGTTGACTGCGATCGGAAGAGGCTGTTCCTGATTGGCTCGCATCATGGCTGCTATCTCCGCCACGTGGCGAATCACGTAACGGTCCATCTGCGGGCCGAGGCCACCGGCTTCCGCGATGGGAATGAACTCGCCCGGGGACACCTGGCCCCACTCCTTGTGGCGCCACCGGGCAAGTGCCTCGTACCCACATTTGAATCGGGTGGCCAGCGACACTTTGGGTTGCAGATAAATATCGATGGTTCCGGAGGAGAGTGCAGTTTTCAGAGCCTGTTCGATGGATATCCGTCGCAGGAGATCACGATGGGACGCTGCCGTAAAAAGCGTCAACTGGCGATTCTGCCATTTTGCTTCGCGCATGGCGGCCTCTGCCAGTTCAGGCATCCGGGCCAGCTCGATGCTGTGGAAGGGATGCAGGGCTATGCCCCCACGCCACTCAAGGGCATGGTATTCGCCGTTAAGATTATAGGGCTCTGCAAGGACTTCCAGGATTCGCTGCCCCATTTCTGAGGCTTCACTTTGGTCCGTGACCGGAAAAACTACCAGCAGTTCGTCGCCGCCCGGTCGGGCCATTAATGCGGACGAGGGAAGAACAGACGCGGCACGGCGTGCCATCTCGACGATGATGCTGTCTCCGGATTCGTATCCGTAGCGTTGATTAACCTGTGCGAACCGGTCCGGATCGATACAGAGAAACGCATAGATTTTGCCCGGAACCAGAGAATTCTTGAGACTTGTGATCAGAGAGCGGACATGCAGTAGTCCCGTGAGATGATCATGCTCCTTTAGAAACTTTGCCCGGGATAGGGCGCTTTCTCTGTCTGAAACATCCACGCCCAGGCCCTGGATCTCTTCCTTTCCGTTCAGGGAATTCTCAACCCGCCTGAAAGACCACTCTGCGTGGCTGGGTTGATTGACTGTTCTCATACGGAACTGGACGTTGACTTCGTCTTGCTGATTGTCGGTGATAAGCGTCTTTAGTTCTTCGGCACCGGGACTCGAATCTTCCGAAAGCAGGCTAGCGAGGTGGGTGCCAATAAGTTCGTCATAGGATTTGCCTAGAACTGAGGCAAAGGAGCTGTTGGCGAAGGTCACACGCAGCTGGTTGTCCAGTCGGCAGATAAAATGTTTCTGGCTTTCAACGATATCCTTGTATCGCTTCTCGGCACGTTCCAACTCGACCAGTGTGTTGGTGTAGTCAGTGAGATCGTGGCAGATGCCGACATAGTATGAGCGTCTGGAGGCTTGGAATTGTCCCACTGATAAATGCAGAGGGAAAATTGTGCCATTTTTCTTCTGGCCAGTGGTGCTTCTCCCAATGCCGATTATCTTTGCTTCGCCACACGCTTGATAGTTTGCCAGGTAGCGGTCATGGGCGCTGCGGTCAGGCTCGGGCATGAGCATACTGACGTTCTGGCCGATGCATTCTGAGGGGGCGTAGCCGAATAGCCGCTGAACTGAGTCAGAAACCTGCTGGATGGTTCCGGTATCGTCAATCACGACCACCGCATCAGCGGCAGCTTTCAATACGGCCGATAGGGGGCCGTCCGTGCTTTCGAACATGCTACTCCGTTTCTCCGGTTTTTGTTTAAAAGAACGACTCGTCCCCTATGTTGGTTGTCTTTACCATGCTGAACCTTGCCGCAGAACTTTGCAATTGCCTCGCTGTGGTGGTCCGGAATGTTATGCGATCCTATTTGTGTGACATTTTGTGTCCCCTCCGTAAAACATTTAAATAACCTGCGTGATACACAGGCGAGTAGGTGGTGCCCCTGATGCGCTTGCGGCAGTGGCTATTTAAGATTCGCGCCCTCTAAAAGGCTGCACCACGGAGATGGGTGGGCTTCCTGAAGGCCAGTCCGATTTTTCCAATGAACTATGAATAAACTTGATACCTCTTATGACGAAACTCTCAGAGTCCATACCCTTAGAGAATTAAACATACTCGATACCGCCCCCGAGGAGCGTTTTGACCGCCTGACCCGGCTTGCGCGGCGCATGTTCAGCGTGCCCATTGCCCTGGTTTCACTGATTGACAATGACCGCCAGTGGTTCAAGTCGAGTATCGGTTTACCGGTGTCGCAAACAGCCAGATCAGTCTCTTTCTGCGGCCATGCAATTCTCCAGAACGAGGCGTTTGTGGTTCCGGATGCCTCGCTCGACCCGCGTTTTGCAACTAATCCCCTGGTTCTGGGGGAGCCACATATCCGGTTTTACTCCGGACAACCCCTTAAGCTCGGTAACGGCATTGTTTTGGGTACTTTATGCATTATTGATTCCGTGCCCAGATCGTTCAGTGATGAAGATCGTGAGGCGCTGAGAGACCTCGCCAAAATCGTCGAGAACGAACTGATCGCCATTCATATGGCCGTCGAGGACGAGCTGACCGGCCTGCCTAACCGGCGAGGATTTCTGCACCAGGCACAGAAAACCATCAGTCTTTGTTATCGGTTAGGTAAACCCGCTGCCCTGATCTTTTTCGACCTCAGCCGGTTCAAACAGATCAATGACCAGTATGGTCATGACGAAGGCGATCATGCGTTGCAAACGTTTGGACGACTGCTGGATAACCTTACCCGCGAATCCGATACCAGTGCCCGCCTGGCCGGTGATGAATTTGTTCTGCTGATGAATGATGCGTCGGCAGAAGCAGCGAGAGAGTGCGTGGCCAGATTGGAAAAAGGTGTCCGGGACTACAACGAACACTCTGGTAAACCTTACGACATTCGTTTCAATGAGGGCATCGTGGAGCTGGATTTGCAAAAGGACCATTCGGTACAGCTCTTACTGAAACTTGCCGACGCCATGATGTATCAGCAGAAACGGAAACGAACGGCCTGATCGGTAGCCCAACAGCTGTTCTGTCGGACTGGCGATGACGACTGTTGATAACTTTTTACATTTCTGATCTCGACGGCCAGAGTAATCTCAATCAGACTCATTATGCTAATCAACCAAAAACCTTGACGCCCGAGCTTCCGGAGTTCTCGTACAGGCAAGCCCATGACCAAGTTAGACGGATTTTCGCTTGACCACTTTCCTGTCGGCTGCCTGGTGTCGGACTCAGGGCGACAGATCCTCTACTGTAACCACTTTCTGGAGCAGCATTACGGCTATGCCGTCAGTGAACTTGTTGGAGCGGACCTGTTCAGCTTGTTAAGCCGCGCTTCACAGATTATGTATGACAGCTACCTGCTGCCGCTGGTGATGCGCGAGGGGCGGTGTGATGAAATCCGGCTTAGTCTTGTTACCCGGCACGGGGAGCCCAGACCTGTTGTGGTCAGTCTGTGTCGCGATCACCCTCATTCCGAACGGATTTTCTGGAGCATCGGTAACGCTAACCGTTCCGAACAACTGTTTTCAGAGCTGACAGAGGCCCGGAAACTGCTCCAGCAGAAGATTTCTCTGCTCCATAACCTGTCCGATACCGACCAGCTTACCGGCCTGCCGAATCGTGCAGCGCTCACTCGCCACCTCAACCAGAAGATCGGACATCCGGAATCGGCCCAGCTGGCCTTCGCTCTGGCCTTTCTCGATCTGGACGGTTTCAAGGAAGTCAACGACCGCTATGGTCATCCTGTTGGCGATAAACTGCTTCGTCTGGTTGCCAAACGAATGGCTGCAAACCTGAGGAACGACGATCTGGTTGCCCGGTTTGGTGGTGATGAATTTGTCATCCTGTTAACCGGTGAGTTTGGCAGTAGCGAGGCAGAGGAGTCTCTCAACCGTCTGATCCGGCAGGTCTCGGAGCCTTTCGAGGTGGAGTCTCTGAAATTGCATATATCGGCCAGTGCCGGGGTGACCCTCTATCCCCAGTCCGAGGCCGTAGACGCGGATCAGTTGGTACGTCAGGCCGATCAGGCCATGTACCAGGCCAAGCTGGCCGGAAAGCGCCAGCTGTGTCTGTTTAACGTCGATAAGGAACGTTCCGAGAAGGGCAAGAACAAGGAATCTGCGGCAGTGAGGCATGGCATAGCATCGGGCGAATTCGAGTTGTTTTACCAGCCTAAAGTGAATATGCGCACCGGCCAGGTTCTGGGGGCAGAAGCGTTGCTGCGTTGGAATCATCCAGACAATGGCTTGCTGGGGCCAGCTGCTTTTTTGCCTGCCCTCAGTCATACAAGCGCCGGTGTGGAGCTGGGCCAATGGGTGATCGCCAGCGGGCTGGCACAGTTGCAAGCCTGGCATGAGCGCGGGCTGGACCTCCATGTCAGCGTCAATATCGACGGATACCACCTGCGGCATCCGGACTTCTTGCGTCAACTGAAAGAGCTGTTGATGGATTGTCCCGCTCTTCCCAAGCAAAGGCTCGAGCTGGAATTTCTGGAGACCAGCGCGATCGAAGACATCGACCACGTATCTTCCGTGCTGACAGCCTGCAAAAAGCTTGGCCTCCGGATTTCCCTGGATGACTTTGGCACAGGCTACTCAAGCCTGGCCCACTTACGGGATCTCTCAGTGGACATTCTCAAAATTGACCGCAGTTTTGTCCGGGACATGCTGACCAGCCCCGGGGATCTGGCCATCCTGAAGGGTGTGATCGGTTTTGCCGGTGCCTTCGAGTGTGATGTGGTCGCCGAGGGCGTTGAGACCATACAACATGCTCAGAGCCTGATTGAACTGGGCTGTGATTGGGGGCAGGGCTACTACATCGCAAAGCCAATGCCCGCAAAGGTTTTTGAAGCCTGGTTGAGGGACTGGCCACAGCGGGGATTTCTCTAACGGAGGCGTCTGCAGGTAAAACAGCATTCGTCACACAAACGGAGTACCAGTAAGCATGTTGACCAGAGAACAGGTCGTTACGCGTAACAATGTGGAAATCGTCGGGTCTGGCCCTAAAAAGCTGATGCTTGCTCACGGTTTCGGTTGTGACCAGAACATGTGGCAGTACCTCGCGCCGGGACTCAGGGAACTCTACACGCTGGTTCTGTTCGACTATGTGGGGTCTGGAAAATCACAGATTTCAGCGTTCAGCGAGTCACGCTACGCCCGGCTTGAAGGCTACGCCAGCGACGTCAACGAAATCTGTCGGGCACTGGACTTGCATCAGGTACATTTCATTGGCCATTCGGTAAGCTGTACCATCGGTATGATTGCGGCGCTTGAGGATCCAGGGCGTTTTGCAAGCCAAGTCATGATTTGCCCTTCTCCCTGTTTCCTGAATATGCCTCCGGATTACCATGGCGGTTTCGAGCAATCGGACCTGGAAGAACTGATCGATCTGATGGATCGTAACTATATGGGCTGGGCCAGCTATCTGGCGCCGCTAGCGATGGGGAGTGAAAGTTCCGAGATGCTGATCGGTGAACTGTCCGACAGCTTCTGCTCCACCGATCCAGTCGTGGCCAAGACCTTCGCCAGGGCGACTTTTTTCTCGGATTACCGGCATCTGCTCCCGCGAATCCATCATCCCACGCTGATTCTGCAAAGCCAAGTGGACTCCCTTGCCAATGAGGATGTTGGTAAGTATATGCACGCGCACATGCCTGAAAGCACGCTGCGTGTATTACCAAGTGAAGGGCACTGCATCCACATGACTCACCCGGATCTGGTTCGGGGAGAAGTTGTCCAGTGGCTGGGTGAGCATTGATCTGACAATGATCTCTTAGCAAAAGCCTTTAGCCCGCAAGTCAGACGCGGGCATCAGCTTTTCAATC
>JAQQPU010010923.1:0-19900 GCA_029168905.1 Artemia sp. Kazakhstan ARC1039 | reverse complement strand
GAGATAAATCTCTTGTAAAAAATAGTTCAAAACTCAGATAACAAAAACTCCAGTTTCGACACAACCCCCAGTGCCCGGGGGAAGGCGTTTTAAGTTAAAGTCTGGGAGCATATATGGTTCTTATGGAAAAGATGCTCGCATAAATTTCAGAGAGAGCTCATTTAATTGGAAATTGAAAATTCTAGTTCACTTTTTAAGATTCAAAAGAGATCGGGGGAAACTAGCCCCCCTCCCCACACCCTTTTTTCACTAAACCCATCTGATACAAATTTTGAGACAGCCATTTTTTTTAATAGTTCAAAGTCAGATAACAAAATTCCGGTGTCGACACAACCCCCCAGGGCCCGGGGACAAGCGTTGTAAGTTCTGTCCATGGGGTAGATATGGTTCTTATGAAATGGACGCACGTATAAACTTCAGAGATGGCTCATTTGATTGGAAACTTAAATTTCTAGTTCACTTCTCAAGAGTCAAAAGAGAACCGAGGGCAACTAGCCCCTCCACACTCTTTGTTCCCAAAACCCAGCTGATAAAAGTTTTGAGATAACCATTTTGTTAAAAATAATTCAAAGGTCAAATAGGAAAAACTTCGTTGTTCACGCAACCCCCAGAGCCCGGGTGCAGGTGTTGAAAGTTATACTCTAGGGGCGTATAAGGTTCATACCAATTTTGAGGTAGCTATTTTTTAAAAATAGATCAAACATCAGATAACGAAAACTCCGGGGATCGGCACAACCCTCCAGAGCCCAGGTGCAAGTGTATTAAGTTATGCCCCGGAGGCGTATCAGGCTCTTATGTAAAGGCTGGTCGTATAAACTTCGAAGGTGGCTCATTTTATTAGAAATTGTAAGTTCTAGCTCACTTTCAGTCAAAAGAGATCCGAGCTCAACTAGCCCCCACCTAGCGCTTTCCCCCCAAATTCATCCGATACAAATTTTGAGATAGGTATTTTTTTTTTTAAATACTTCAAACATCATGTAACCAAAACTCCAGGGTAGACACTACCCCCTCAGAGCCCAGGGGCAAGTGTTTTAAGTTATGCCCTGGAGGTGCGTAAGGTTCTTATGTAAGGGGTGGTTATATAAACTTCGAATGTGGCTCATTTGCTTGGAAATTGAAAGATCTAGTTAATGTTTTATGAGTAAAAAGTTAACAGAGCTATATCCTTCCTCGCCCGACAGAAACACCCTATTTTCCGTAAATGTATCAAATGAAAATTTTGAAATACCCAGTTTGTTTGAAATAGTCAAACGGTAGGATAACAAAAACTTCTTTGTCAACATAGCCTACCCCCCCCCCAAAGCCAGAGGAAGGGTAGTAAGTTATGCCGCGGGGGCATATAAGGTTTTTATGGAAGAGGTGGTCGTGTAAACTTTGGAGGGGATTCAAAAGATTAGAAATTGAAAGTTCGAATTCACCTTTTAAAATTCAAAAGTGAACCAATGGCGACTAGCCTCCCTCCCTCCTAAACTTCTTTCCCCCAAATGCTTCCAATCGAATTTCTTATATAGCCATTTTGTTCAAAATAGACCAAAGATAATATAACAAAACTCCAGGGATAAAACAGCCCCACCACCCAGAATCCGGGGACAAGTGTCGTAAAATATGCCCTGGGGGTATATAAGGTTTTTATAAAAGGGATGGTCGTATAGACTTCGGATGGGACTTATTCGATTGTAAATAAGAATTTCTAGTGCCTTTCTCAAGATTTAAAAGTGATCAGAGGGTAACTAGCCCCCCCCCAAGACCTTTTTTTTTCAAATGCATCCAATCAAAATCTTGAAATGACTATTTTATTCAAAATAGTTTCAAGATCAAATAAAAAAGCTTCGGGGTCGACAGATCCCCCCAAAGCCCAGGGGCAAGCGTTATCAGCTATGCTCTGAGGGCATATAAGGTTATATGTAAGGGGTGGTCGTATAAACTTCAGAGATAGACCGTTTGATTGGAAATTCAAAGTTCTAGTTTCCATTTTAAGAGTCATCAAAAGTGATCGGAGGGTATCTACCCTCCCCCACACCTTTTCCCCCAAGTACATCCGATAGAAATTTTAAGAAAGCCATTTTATTCAAAATAGTCTAAAATTCAAATTACTGTAAATTAGGGGTTGAGAAATCCTCCATAGCACCCGGGACCATAATTGTGACTTATATAAGTTGTAAGTTCTTAAGAATCAAAAACATCTAAAAGTAACAAGGACTTGTTGTGCCTTTTTTTCCAAATGCAACTTATCAAAATTTTGAAATAGCCATTTTGTTCAAAATAATCTAGAATTCAAATTAGTATAACTTAGGGGTTGAGAAGTCTTCCCTAGCCCCCGGGGCAAGGATTTGAACTTATATAACTTGCCCATTATTAGAATATAAGGTTCTGTGGAAGGGATGGTCGTAATAACTTTGGAGGGGGCTCACTCAACTGGAAATGGAAACTTCTAGCTCTCTTTTAAGAGTCAAAAGCGATCAATGGCCATCTATCCCACGCCCCACTTTCCCAAAGGGCATCCGGTGAAAATCTGGAGATAGCCATTTTGTTCAAGATAGTTCAAAGTTGAAATAACTATACTTCCCTGATTGAATTCCCCCCCCCCCCCCAGCTCGGGAAAATAGCTCGGAGTTACTTAACTTAATTATTGTTAATTTGATACTTTGTTTACTTTGATACTTGGAAATAGTGAATTACATGGAAACTTCGATTTACGGTGCAAGGGCTGTAAGTTGCGCAAGTTGCTTATTGTTACTTTGCTGAAAAACCGTAGTCTTTTTCCTGTTTGTAATCAGATTTTATAATAATTATAGCGAATAATCTAAAGGATCAGATAGTTCATTATAAGTTAGACTTACATGGTAGTATAAGTAAGCTGCAAGTTATGAGAAGGATCTACCAAGATTTAAAGTCGAACCTCATGATTCAAAGTTCTGAGTCCTATCCATTACACTTTGTTTACTTTGATACCTTGTTAACTTTTATCCTTTCTTTACCTTGATACTATGGTACTTTGATATTGTTACTTTGATACTAGTTTTGATACTTTGATGAAAGTTTGATGTTAAAAAAAAATACTTATTTTGAAATAAGTGATTTTTAAAAAATTAAAAACTTTTTGTAATCAAAAAACGAACAAAAATTAATTAGAAAAACTTTCCGAAATTTTTTCCCCAAATACTTTCCGAAAGAATTGGGGCTATGTACTTTTAATGAATGTTGTCTTAACTACAAACAAGAGTATGGCCACTGCCCGTTTCCCAAATGGTAAAATTATCATTATCTTACTTAAATAACGCATTCTCTTACCTAGAATTATCATTATAAGGGGCTACAATGTTCTGCAATTTAGTTTAACTTTTTTATTATAATAATTGTGAGATCAGAATTCAAAGACAAGGGAGAATTGGATTAAGGATTGGTTGTTAGACTGCGGTCATTTTAAGGGAGTAGAGGTTTAGTATTTCTACTGAATGGTGTCTTCGCTACAAACAAGGGTAGGGTGACTGCCTGTTTCTCTAACGGTAAAATTATAAGGCCTACTGCGTATTTTGCACTTTACTAACAAGAATTATATTACAAATATTTTCTTTTGTTCTTATTATAACAATGACAATAAAATGAAAATTGAAGTGAAACCAGACGAGGATTTACCAATAGGCCCACTAGGCCCTGTGGCTTTCACTATTCTCAAAAATTTCGGGATTTCCCCAAATATCTTGCAAAAACAGAGCGGCAAAAACACTTGAGCCTAGAAAAACCAAAGCATTAAATCTGGCCTGAATGAAACAATTCTAGAGCTGGTGAACTTTCAGCAAATAATATAATTGCATATCCAATATTCTGTCTAATTTATTAGTTCGTAACAAAACTTTTAAACTATTTTGGAATTAAAAAAATATTTTTATATAGGTAATTTTGAAAAACTTGAAATTTTGGCAATCAAAACCGAACAGAAATTAATTTAAAAAAAAAAACTTTCCGAAAAAGAATTATTCCAATTTAAACTTAAGATCAGAAGAAATAGAAACTTAGAATAACTCAAACTCGAAACAACCAGAAATTACTATTAAAGAATAAATGAAACCCAAAACGAACAAAAATTAAATAAACAAGCATAGAAAATAAACATACAACATGTAAAATGAATGTAAATGAATAAATAAATCTCAAAGCGAGTATGGCTTAAGGTGAATATCATAATGCAACTCAAGCCTAAAACTAATAAAAATATTTTTCCATTGAGGCATAAATTAAATCCAAAACAAAGAGAAATTAAATACTAATAATTTAATATTAAATTAAATCCTAAAACAATCATAGCAAACAATCAAACAATAGTTACTAATATAAATGAGTAAATAAATCTTAAAACGAACGAAACCTAGATTGAATATGCAAATCCAGCTTGGAACGAACAACAATCTCTACAAAGAAGAGCTTGGGTTTTGCCTCCTTCTTTCACTGTAAAAGTCTAAAACCTACTACGTCATTGGCACTTTATTAAAAACGAATTTTATTACAAATATTTAGTTGTAATTATTACAACATTGAAAATAAACATAAAAATTAAAGTAAAGTCAAATTTGTAAGTCAATTAATATCACTATATATCAAATATTTAGCTCAATTTTATTAGTTCTTTCCAAGACTGTTTAAAACAAACACAGCTTTACTAAAAACAATGAGTTTTGATACTGCCCCCTTCCCTAACTGTAAAAGTCTAAAGCCTACTACGTCATTGGTTCTTTACTGAAAACTAATTATATTACAAATATTTAATTTTCCAGGTATTGAAGCATTGAAAATGAAAATAAACTTACAGTGAAATAAAATCTTGAGCTTATGATCTTTCAACAATTACTAGCATTATATATCAAACATTCAGTTTGATTTAACTTGCACTTTTCAAGAGTGTTCAAGACACATATTGTTTTCAGTAAACCGCCAATGACGCAGTAGGTTTTAGATTTTTGCTGTGAAAGAAGGAGGCAAAACGCTTCTTGTAGATTTTTTTTGTTCGTTTCAAGCTGGATTTGCATATTCAATATAGGTTTCACTCGTTTTAAGATTTATTTACTCATGTTTATTAGTAACTATTGTTTGTTTGTCTGCTATGGTTTTTTTTTTTAATTTCTGTTCGTTTTGAGTTTCATTTATGCCTTAATAGCAAAATTATTTTGTTCATTTTAAGGTTCATTAGCACATTCAACTTAAGCTTTACTCGTTTTGAGATTTATTTATTTATTTATATTAGCGCCTGTTGTATATTTTTTTGCTATGGTTGTTTATTTAATTTCTGTTCGTTTTGGGTTTCATTTATTGTTCAGTAGCAATTTCTGGTTGTAATGAGTTTGAGTTATTGTAGGTTTCTACTTCTTCTGATCTTAAGTCTAATATATTTTTTACTTTCCTTTAGAAAACTTTTTTTTCGGAAAGTTTTTTTTTTTTAAGTTAGTAATAATAAAACATTGGAGCCGTGTGGCCTTTACTATAGGCAACGCTTTAGCACTGCCTCTAATAATAATTTGGAGAACAGAATTCAAAGACAAGTGATAATTGGATTAAAGATTGGTTGTTAGACCGCTGTCATCTTCACTCTTCAGGGAGCAGGGTTATGTACTTCTGATGAATGGTGTCTTAACTACAAACAAGAGTATGGCTACTGCCCATTTCTCTAAGGGTAAAAGTATCATTTTTTTACTTAAATAACAAATTCTCTTACTTAGAACTATCACTCTCTAACTAAAGTGGCTACAAAGTTCTGCAAAATTAGTTTATCTTTTTTTTTTTATTATAATAATTGGGACAACAGAATTCAAACGCAAGTGAGAATTGTATTAAGTATTGGTTGTTATATTGCGGTTGATTTCAGGGAGTAGGGGATATGTACTTATACTGAATGGTGTCTTCAATACAAAAAGGGTAGGGTTACTGCCCGTTTCTCTAACGGTAAAATTATAAGGCCTACTACGTATTTGGCGCTTTACTAAAAGGAATTATATTAGAAATATTTTCTTTTGTTCCTACTAAGAGATTGAAAATAAAATGAAAATTACAGTGAAACCAGACAAGGAATTACCAATGGGCCCACTAGACCCTTTGGCTTTCACTATTCCCGAAGTTTTGGGGATTTTTCCAAAAATATTGCAAAAACGGAGCGGCAAAAACGCTTGGGCATAGAGTCGTCAAAGCTTTGAATCTGGCCCAAGTGAAAAAACACCTTGAGCTGTTAAGCTTTCAGCAATTAATATCATTATATATCCAATATTCAGTTGAATTTATTGCTTCTTACAAAAACTTTTAATTTGTTTTGGAATAAAAAAAAAATTTGAACTAGGGAATTTTGAAAAACTTTAAACTTTGGTCATCAAAAATGAACAGAAATTAATTTGAAAATACTTCCAAAAAAGGAGTTTTCTGTAGAAAAGTAAAGGCCATTAAAACTTAAGATCAGAAGAAATAGAAACCTACAATAACTCAAACTCAAAACAACCAGAAATTACTGTTAAAGAATAAATGAAACCTAAAACGAACAGAAATTAAATAAACAATCATAGCAAAATAACAAACAATAGGCACTAATAGAAATAATTAAATGAATCTCAAAACGAGTAAAGCTTAAGTTGAATATGCAAATCCAGCTTAAAACGAAAAAAAATATTTTGCTATTGAGGTATAAATGAAAACCAAAACGAACAGAAATTAAATAAACAGTCATAGCAAACAAACAAACAGTAGTTACTAATATAAATGAGTAAATAAATCTTAAAACGAGTGAAATTTAAATTGAACATGCAAATCCAGCTTGAAACGAACAAAAATTTCTACAAAGAAGAGTTTGGGTTTTGCCTTCTTCTATCACTGTAGAAGTCTAAAACCTTCTGCGTCGTTGGTGCTTTACTGAAAACGAATTATATTACAAGCATTTTCTTTTGTACTTATTAGAACACTAAACATAAAAAACAAAAATTTCAGAAAATTAAATTTGATCTGATGAATTTTCAGCAATTAATATCATTATATATCAATATTTACTTTAATTTTATTAGTCCTTTCCAAGATTGTTCAAGACAAATATAGCATCACTAGAAACAAGAGTTTGGATACTACCCCTTCCCTAATTGTAAAAGTCTCAAGCCTACTACATCATTGGTGCTTCACTGAAAACGAATAATATTACAAATACTTTCTTTTCCAGTTATTGCAGCATTGAAAATGAAAATAAAATTACAATGAAACTAAATCTCGAACTGATGCCCTTTCAACAATTAATAGCATTATATATCAAACATTCAGATTGATTTTATTTGAACTTTTCAAGACTGTTCAAGACACACATAGTTTTCAGTAAAGCGCCGATGACGTAATAGGTTTTAGACTTTTAAAGTGAAAGAAGGAGGCAAAACTATTCTTTGTAGATGTTTTTGTTCGTTTCAAACTGGATTTACATAATCAATTTAAGTTTCACTCGTTTTAAGATTTATTTACTCATTGGTATTAGTAACTATTGTTTGTTTGTTTGCTATGATTGTTTATTTAATTTCTGTTCCTTTTTTTGTTTCATTTATGCCTCAATAGCAAAATATTTTTGTTCGTGTTCAGCTTGATTTGCATATTCAAATTAAGTTTTGCACGTTTTGAGATTTATTTATTCATTTATATTACTACCTCATGTATGTTTTTTGGCTATGATTGTTTATTTAATTTCTGTTCGTTTTGGGTTTTATTTATTCTTTAATAGTAATTTCTGGTTGTTTTGTGTTTGAGATATTTTAGGTTTCTATTTTTCTGATCTTAAGTTTAACATGACCTTTACTTTTCTTTAGAAGACTTTTTTTTCGGAAAGTTTTTTTTTTTAAATTAACACACAAAAAATCGGTTAAAACACTATTTCAAAAGCCGATTTTAAAGACGATTTTTGAAGGGTCTTGTTTTGCTTTTTGATGGTTTTGTATGACAATTAAATAAAAAAAAACAAGTTTTTTTAACTGAAAGTAAGGTGCGACATTGAAACTTAAAACGAACAGAAATTATACCGTATATGACAGGGGCTGTCCCCTCCCCAACGCCTCATTCTTTGCGCTAAAGTTTTTTATTGTTTAAAAAAATAAAGTTGTGAGACAGAGATAAACTTTAGCGTAAAGAACGAGGCGTTGAGGAGAGGACATCCCCTTTCATATACGGAATTATTTCTGTTTGTTTTAAGTTTTAATGTTGCCCTTCACTTTCAGTTAAAAAAAACTGTTTTTTATTTAATTTCTGAATTAATACAACTTTGATTTTGGCTCACCGTACATGAATAACTAAAACGAAATTTGCATATTAATTTTACCTTTTTTTGGCTTAATGGCGTTCTCGAAATTTTGGTCTGACGTAACTTACGAAATAACTTACGTAACAAACTTCTTTATTCGTAAATTTTTATTACGTATATTAGGGGATTTAATACCTCGCTGTTTATGCCAAAGTTCGAATTTTGTTCCACTTCTTTAAGAATGACCCCTTAATCACAAAGGCCGTTAATTAGAGTAAATAGCTCAGATGAAAGTACAAAAACCACTTTAACGTAAAGAGTGAGGTAATGACTAGGGGGTGAACCTAACAATATACGTAACAATTTTTATTGGTTTTAAGCTTCAATGTTGGTCCTTACTTTCAGTTGAAAAAAATGTTTTTTTTTTATTTAAATTCTGACCGTTTTTCTTAAATAATGCTGGGAAACCTGGCGCCCTCTTCATAGCAATATAGCTACCCCCATGAAAACTTCCTAAATGGGCAAATCCTTCCACGTAACATCCGACCCATCCCCCCCAACTACTAGAAAAGATTCCCCTGAAAAGTTCTGAATACTTCCCAATAACCAATACTATATGTAGACATTGGGCAAAGTTCATAAGTTGCAGACCCTCTTTCGGGGACTGTGGGGATTAAGTCATCCTAAAAGACATAGTTAATGTATTTTTCTACCATGCTGAACAAAATGGCTATCTCAAAGTTTTGATCGGGTGATTTTTGATCGGGTAAAATGGCTATCTCAAAGTTTTTGATCGGGTAACTCAAAGTTTGATCGGGGAAAAAAATGAGCGTGGGAGGGGGCCTAGTTGCCCTCCTTTTTTGGTCACTTAAAAAGGGCACTAGAACTTAAAATTTCCCTTCGAATGATCCCTCCCGCGATTTTCTAGGACCATTGGGTTGATGCGACCACCCCTGAAAAAAAACCAAATAAACACACATCCGTGATCTGTCTCCTGGCAAAAAAATACAAAATTCCTTGTTTTTCCGCATAGGAGCTTGAAAATTCTATAGTAGGGTTTTCTGATACGTTGAATCTGATGGTGTGATTTTCATTAAGGTTATATGACTTTTAAGGGTGTTTTCCCCTTTTTTTGAAAATAAGGTAAATTTTCTCCGGCAAGTAACTTTTGATGGGTAAGACTAAGCTTGATGAAACTTAAATATTGAAATCAACATTAAAATCTGATTCTTTTGACCCATCTATTGGTTTCAAATTCCATTTTTTTAGAGCTTCGGTTACTGTTGAGTCGGGTCGCTCCTTACTTACAGTTCGTTACTACGAACTGTTTGATTCATGTGCTTGGATAAGCTAGAGAGATCAGAAAATAATTTTTGTACAGATGATGCAAGTATGCATTTTTGTCTAATGTGAACTTTCATATGAGTAGAAACAGCAGCCTATAACTCTGAGAAAAATTTTACGACGCTTGTTGTAGGTATATGACTCTTCACCGGTATGAATCTTCATTGGGTAGATAAATTTGAACTTCGAGATATTCATTTATACATTGCAGGTATAAAGTTTTTCTCCTCTATGAGTTCCCATCTAAGTAGAAAACTAAGAGATGGTAGAAGACACTTTAGCACGAATTTCACATTCATAGTGTTTAATATTTTCCCCCGTCACCGGGGTATCTTTTTCCTGAATGTTTGGGTTGATGTTTAAAGAGGTATTTGTAAGAGAAGTTTCCGATAAAGCAACGCTAAAATTTGGTCACTTGTAGCAACAGATGTTTCATTCTGGCTAGTTTCAGATGAATAATATCATCCCTTTTTATCTGGAGGAGGTTGATCCTCAAATTCTCTATTATCAAAAATATTATCAGACCCACTCAAATATGCTTCAATAAGCTAATCCATTTTTTTACCCAAATTAGTCTAAACTTTCTAAGACACTGGATATTCCACTGTCAGTAAACCTTTTTTACAAAAGTAAAAGTAGGAAAAAGCTTATTATTCACAACAGAATCTTACACTTTTAAAGCAGAAACAAGGTTGATTTAAAATATTATAAAGACCTCACACGTAAATTCTTAAACGGAGGTAAGCACTTAGTTCTCAACCTCTGGCTATGAATAGCTGAATCAAATTGATATTACCCAGAACCCTTTGAAGATGTATGAGTCATCTCCGTCTACACTTTTTGGCTTTAATTAATTAGGAAATTCTTTCATGACGTCTCGTAGCAACAGCTTGGTTCTAGGGTTTAAATATTACAATTGAAGACAAATGAAGTTAAACTTACAATAAGGGTATTTTTCTGATAAAAAGGCCAAAAGGTTCCAAGACCTCCCTCATAAGAAAAATGACAGCCACCCCACAATTGGTCAGAATACAAAATACAAAACATAAAACATACACCAACAGCTTCAAAATTACCAAATTTATATTTATCTTCTCTTCTTTTCTTCTTTTGTACATCTCCATTGCAGCTACCGGTTTGCTTATGAATACATTACTATACTATGTTCTTGGCTTAGTTCCATTGCCATTCAGTATCTCTGTCAACTTTGGGCTTTGGGGCTTTTTAGGGCTCTGGGGGCCCAAACGCTTTTAGATAAATTATACAGGCTGTCTACTGTTTATTTAGAAGGTTATTCATTGGGAAGGGGTGTGTGTTTGATCCAGAGTATCTAAAAAGGCTAAAGCGTGTTAAGGCAAAACTACTAGAAAGTTGGTATTCCTGTAATAAACGGACTCTTTTATATACTGCAATGCAAACCAGTCACGAAAAACCCGTTTTTGAAAGGATAATTCAAGACACCGCTATAGAATAACACAATGTATAGCGTAGTTTTCATTGCGAATACGATATTGAAATTGTTGTTTTTTGGGGTTTAAGCGAGGGGGGAAGGTACCTAGTTTAGTTTAGGTTACGTAATAATATATGCTATGCTTTACCCTCCACCCCACCCCCACCCCCTAATGTGCAAATATATAGCCCAAATTTGTTTCTAAACTACTGTATATTCATCCTATTTTATTTCATTTCATTAGCATTAACCAAACTAGCAGTATATAAAAGAGTCCGTTTAGTAGAGGAGTACCAGAAAGTTTTCAGGTGATGTCAAACAAAATCAAAGCAAACTATATGCAGGAGAGATGCTAAAAGGACGCAACAGCAATTTCTAAGGAACGGATAATGGTGTTAAGTTGAAACCTTAAAAACATGTTGAGAGGAATGTTGAAAAGTAATGGAGGGCAACAAACCCTTCTCCCTCTTCTTCTTCTCACCACTAGTAACAATATTAAAAAGTTGTTTAATTCAAAAAAGTCACATCGTCAAACAGTAATGCCTCTGGGAATGCCCTGCCCAAAAAAGTCATGGAGGGCAACAAACCCTTCTCCCTTTTGTCCTTCTCAGCACTAGTAAAAATATTAAAAAGCAATTTAATTCAAAATAGTCACATCGTCAAATAGTAATGCCTCTGGGGATGTCCTGCCCAAAAAGCCTTCAGGGTAAGGAATATAAATTGTGCAACTTATCCATTTTTATATGCAGGATTTATCACTGGGAAGGGGTAGAATTTCTTATCCAGGGTGTGTTCAAAAGGGTTTTAGGTATTAAGGCAAAATTTTGATAAATGCTTAGGGGTATACTGAGCTAGATCAGAAAAAAACTTTTTGCATCAAAGTTATCAAAAAGGTATATCTGCAATATCTTATGAATAAGTAAGGATTGATGAATAAGTAAGGTAAGTAAGGTGTAAGTAAGGTGTGAATAAGTAACTTGAAACCTTCAGGGCAGTTTTGACTACTATTGCCGCTGCAAATGAGACTGGTTGCAACTGCAATTGTGATCACTTCCAAATGAACCATATGGTAATCGTGACAGCAACTATTTGTATCTACTTTTAAATCTACTTTTGGCTGATCTCAGATAATGTTGAGGGGGGTGTAGAACTTTGAAACTTTGATGTTGAAAAAACATCATTTTGAAGTTTTGAAAATTTGATGGACTTTTACATTGAACAAAAAAAAAAACTTTGATGTCGAGAAGGTGATGTTGAAAAGCCTAAGACTCTGGCAATAAAAAAAGAGCAGAAACAATTAAAAAACTTTCTAAAAAAGAGGTTTTTCAACGAAAAGTAAAGAGCCATATTAAACTTAAAACCAGTAGAAATAAATCTTTTAGTAATTCAAACTCAAAATTACCACAAATTACTATTAAAGACTAAAACGAAAAGATATTTATGAAACAATCATTTCGGAAATACATCAGATAATAAGTTAAACAAGAAACGAACATAAATTAGATGAAATATCATAGCAAATATCTGCATAGCATATACTAATATAAATAAATAAATGTCTCTTAAAATGAATAAAAATTATATTGAATTTTCAATTCAAAATTAAAACAAATAGAAATTACTGCAGGTGGGAATTTGGCTACCACCCCTTTTCCCCTCCCCTAACTGTGCAGTCTAAAACCAGTCGTCATTTGCGCTTTGCTCAAATGACAATTATTTTACAAATATGTTCTTTTATATTAATAACTTTGAAAATAAAAGTAAAATTACATTAAAATGAAATCTTGAATTGATGAGTTTTCATCAATTAATATCTGTATGTGTCAAATTTTCAGTTTATTTTTATTAGTTCCTTCTAAGGACTGCTCAAAATATTTATAGTTATCAATAAAACACCAATGACGGAAAAGACCTCACCCTTTTATAGTTTGGGGGAATGGGAAGGTGCGAGTAGCTAAACTTTTGTTTGTTTGTAGTGATTTTTAATCGTTTTAATTTTGGCTTAGATACTCCATTTAATTGTTCTTCGTTTTGTGACTTATTTACTAAATTAAATTAGCACATATTATCTATGTGTTTTCCATAATTATTTAATTTCTGTTCGTTTTAGGTTTCATTTATTCTTTAAAAGTAATTTTGTTTTCGTTTTTATTTTGAAACACTGTAAGATTTTGTTGCTGGTGGTCTTAAATTTAATTTGGATCTTTACGTTTCTTGGAAAACCTTTTTTTCGACAATTTTTTTTTTAGTTCATTTCATTAAAATCAAGTGAATCAGCTTAGTTAGTTCAAACAATGACAAATGGCCATTTTGACTGTGTTATTGAATGAACTACATGATTATTCAGGATCAAATATGCCACCGTGCGGCACTACTCCTTCTACAACTGTGAAGCTGAATGTTTTCTTTTTTCATAGTTTGAAATTAATTGGCTATCACGGAATTTCAACTGATTTGAGCGTGGTCCTTTTTGGGAAAAATCATTCTTTGGTGTCACGAAAGGGAAGAAAACACCATTTTCTCATGGTATTAACTTTTTGGTCACTTAAAAAGAGCACTAAAACTTTTAGTTTGCGTTCAGATAAGCTCTCTCTCGATCTTCCAGGACCATTTGTCCGATACAACAGCTCCTGGGAAAAAAAGGATCTGTAATATTTCATTAGGATAAAATGCAAAATTCTTCTTATTTGTAGATGGAAGTTTGAAACCTCACCATTAAGATTTTCTGATGGCTAAGCCTAATGGTATGACTCCCAACAAGATCAATTGCCTTTTTGAGAGTGTTTCCCCCTTTTTGAAAATTGGGCCAGTTTTCTGAGGCGTGTAACTTTTAGTAGGTAGTTTTAAACCTATTGCAATTAATATATTCGGAATCAGTATTAAAGCTGATTCTGTTGATGCATTACTAGTTATAATTTTTTGTAAGATTTTGAGTCTGATAGCCCAAGTCCCTCTTGAAATTGCTGTTCGTTAGCACGAGCAATTGCCAAGGGTATAATTTCATGACTGAAACAAATGTGAAAATTTCTTGTTTCTCCAGTCGTTCAAGTTTGTTGAGTGAAATACATTCATATTAAGTATTTATTCATAAAAGAAAACTCTCATTACTTGTGCACATACTAATGAATCATTTTTTTTCGTTTTTTTTTAATATTTTTTTCGTTTTTAATTAAAGAAGATCCACATCGTTGAAGGTTAATATGTTTCTCTGCTCATATATATTAAAACTCGTCATTTCTTACTCAGTGTTGGAAGTGTGGAAGATAAACCATTTTCACGGACCAAAAGCACAAACTACTCTAAGAAGATCAACAAAAGAGATGCAGAAGGGCACCAATCTCTTTTAGCACCGTCCTCCCGTTTCACATCAAGAAGTGTTGGCGATCTTACAAAAGAGAGTCCGACAGAGAAAGTCAAGTATCAGTCTTCAAGTATTGATAAACATCTTTCAAAAAGTAAGCCCAAAAATTTTCTAAAGCTCAAATAAAGCTTTGTGATTAGTCTGAATTATAACCTGAAAACTGGAGCCATTGTGGTTTCGTCAAATGCTGAAAGTCAATGATAAAAACTGATTTTAGGCACAGAATGGAACAAAGCCTCTATTTAGCTAGTGGTTCTTGGAAATTCTTTGCGTCTGGCTGTTAGCCAGCTTTAGGGGCTTTTTCCAGACTAAGAAGAGGGCTATTGGCTCCTCTGGGGCACTGATAATACCTTTGGATTTTTTCGATGCCCTTATACTTTTAATAGTTTAATTAGTAGCACTAAAATGACTTGGAATGTTATGACGTTAAAAGAAAACTGCCGTATCGATATTGTCACTGACAAATTTAGGCTCTGAATCGGGCTTGTTAGGAGAACTGGAAACCCGTATTAACAGATAGAAAGCATAAAAATATGTTATATGAAATTCATTTATCATAGGCAGCGCGCTAGCGCTGCCTAAGTTAAGAACGATGTGGGCACAATGTGTTGTTTTTTTTTTGTTTTTTTCTCCATACCCGGGCACTTCGTATCGAAGGAGTCGTCGTAGAAACTTGGAAAAGGGCTCATTCGATTGGAAATTTGAGTGGCTAGTGCCCTTTTCAATCGTCGACAGTGATTGGAGGGCAACTAGCTCCCCCCCACGCCTATCATTCCCCCAAACACATCCAATAAAAATTAGGTTTTAAATAAGGTCAAAATAAGGTTTTTATAGACAGCGTTGTCGTAGAAACTTCAAAACAGGCTTATTCGATTGGCAATTCAAAGGGCTAGTGCCATTTTTAATAGTCGAAAGTGATTGGAGGGCAACTAGACCCCCCCCCCACACTCATCATTTCCCCAAACACATCCAATCAAGATTTCGAGATAGCCATTTTGTTCAGCGTAGTTGTTCCCAGATTGAAAATATATTTTTGAGGAGGACACTCCCTCACAATCCTCAGGGAAAGGGTTTTAAGTTATGGCCTAGGGGCATATAAGGTTTTTATAGAAGGCGTTGTCGTAGAAACTTCAAAACAGGCTCATTAAATTGATAATTCAAATGGCTAGTACCCTTTTTAATAGTCAAAAGTGATTGGAGGGCAAATAGCCCCTCCCCACACCCATCATTCCCCCAAACACATCCAATCAAAATTTTGAGATAGCCATTTTGTTCAACATAGTTTTAAGTTCCGGAAATTAGGTATCTGAGGATGACAACCCCCTCACAGCCCTCAGGAAAAGGGTTGTAAGTTGTGCCCTGGTGGCATATAAAGTTTTTATAGAACGCGTTGTCGTAGAAACTTCAAAAAGGGCTCATTCGATTAGAAATTGAAATGGCTTGTGCCCTTTTAAATATTCGAAAGTAATTGGAAGACAACTAACACCCCTTCCACACCCATCATTTCCCCAAACACATCCAATCAAAATTTTGAGATAGCCATTTTGTTCCACGCAGTTAAAGTTCAGGAAATTATACCTTTGAGCAGGACACTTCCCCCACAGTCTTCAGGGCAAGGGTTTCAAGCTATGCCCTGGGGGCATATAAGTTTTTATTGAAATCTTTGTCGTAGAAACTTGAAAAAGGGCTTATTCGATTGGAAATTCAAAGGTCTAGTGCCTTTTTTAATAGTTGAAAGTGATTTGAGGGCAACTAGCCCCCCTCTCTCGCCCCCCTCTTGGAAAAGGTTTTCCCCAAACACATCCAATCAAAATTCTTAGATAGCCATTTGGTTTAGTGTTGAGGATTTCCAGACAGAAATAAAGTTTTTCAGGAGGACGCTCCCCCATGGCCCCCAGGACAAGGGTTGTAAGTTAAGCCCTGGGAGTATATAAGGCTTTTACTGAACGCGTCGTTGTAGAAACTTCAAAAAGGGCTCATTCGATTGGAAATTGAAATGGCTAGTGCCCTTTTTAATAGTCGAAAGCAATTGGAAGGCAACTAACACCCTTTCCACGCCCACCATTTCCCCAAACATATCCAATCAAAATTTTTTGATAGCCATATTGTTCCACGAAGTTTAAAGTTCAGGAAATTATACCTTTGAGCAGGAGACTCCCCACAGTCTTCAGGGCAAGGGTTATAAGTTATACCCTGGGGGCATATAAGGTTTGCATTGAAATGTTTATCGTAGAAACTTGAAAAAGGGCTCATTCGATTGGAAATTCAAAGGGATAGTGCCCTTTTTAATAGTCGAAAGTAATTTGGGGGTAAATAACCCCCCTCTCACGCCCACCTTTTCCCCAAACACATCCAATCAAGACTTTTAGATAGCCATTTTATTCAACGCAGTTGAAAGTTTTGGAAAATAGGTCTTTAAGGATGACACCACCCCCCCCCCCCCCCACCACAACCCTCAGGGCAAGGGTTTTAAGGTTTTTATTGAAAGTGATATTGTAAAAACATTCAAAAGGGCACATTCAATTGAAAATTGATAGGTTTAGTGCCATTTTAATAATCGAAAGTGATTTAAGGGCAACTAACACCCCTGTCACGCCCACCATTTCCCCAAACACATCCAATCAAAATTTTGAGATATCCATTTTGTTCAACGTAGTCGAAAGTTCTGGAAATTAGGTCGTTTAGGATGATAACCCCATCAGAGCTTTCACTGCAAGGATTGTAAGTTATGCCCTGGGGATATATAAGGTTTATATAGAAAGTTGTTGTAGAAATTTCAAAAGGGGTTTTTTGATCGGAAATTGAAATTACCCTTTTTAATACTTGTAAGTGAGTGGAGAGTAATTAACCCCCCTCTCACGCCTTCCATTTCCCCAAACACATTCAATCAAAGTTTAGAGATAGCCATTTTGTTCAACCTAGTTGAAAGTTCTGGAAATTATGTATTTAAGGATGACTAAGCCCCCAGAGTCCCTAGGGCAAAGGTTGTAAGTTATGCCCTGGGGGCATATAAGGTTTTTAGTGATAGAGTTGTCGTAAAAACTTCAAAAGGGGCTGATTCAATTGGAAATTGAGAGGGCTAGTGTCCTTTTTAATAGTTGAAAGTTATTGGACGGTAACTAACCCCTCTCTCACGCCCACCATTCCCCCAAACACATTCAACCAAAATTTTCAGATAGCCATTTTGTTCAACGTAGTAGAAAGTTCTGGAAATTAGGTCTGTAAGGATGACACCCCTCCCCAGCCCTCAGGGCAAGGGTTGTAAGTTATCCCCTGGGGGCATATAAGGTTTTTATTGAAAGCGTTGTCGTAGAAACTTCAAAAGGCCTCATTTGATTGGAATTGAAAGAGCTAGTGCCTTTTTTAATAGTTGAAAGTGATTGGAGAAAGACTAACGCCCCTCTCACGCCCACCATTTTCCCAGACACATCCAATCAAAATTTTGAGATAGCCATTTTGTGAAACGTAGTTGAAAGTTCTGGAAATTAGATCTTAGAGGATGACAACCACCCTTGCAGCCCTTAGGGTAAGAGTTGTAATTTATGCCCTGGTGGCATATAAGGTGTTTGTAGTAAGTGTTGTTGTAGAAACTCAAAAAGGGCTCATTCCATTGGAAATCGAAAGGCCTAGTGCCCCTTTTAATAGTCGAAAGTAATTGGAAGGCTTTACATTTTTATAGTAAAGATCGATGTGGGTATAATGTATTATTTTTTTTGTTGATGTTGTTGTTTAGACCAGGGCACTTTGTATCGAAGAATTTGTCGTAAGAACTTCAAAAAGGGCTCATTCAATTGAAAATAGAAAGGGTTGATGCCCTTTTTAATAGTCGAAAGGGATTGGAGGGAAATTAATCCCCCTCCCACGCCCAGCCTCCAATTTGACTTTATGTTTAAAAACTAAATGTTGCCATAAGATTAAATCAAAATGCACTGTGTTAAGTATTCCAAGAACGACTGAGGGTTTTATGTTCAAACTTTTGGGGCTGCTTCTGCACTTAAAATTTGACCAAATCAAAATAGCGTAAGTGTATCCAAGCTATCAAAAAAGGAAACAGATTTTTTTGCAAATGGTATCAAGTTTTCCATTTCAGGTCAAATAGAGGAGGTATGAAACTGCATTAAACACTACTTTTTGTGTCCAGATTTATAAGAGGGTGTATTTTGCTAAAAATTGCTGAAAATTTTTCTCCAGCATACAAATAGCAGGCCAAACTAAAAATTCTTAAAAAAAAACGAAAAGATTAAAATTTTTATTTTCTTTTTCTCTGAAAAGACTATGTCAACATAAAACGAGCAGAAATTAATTAAAAAACTTTTTCCACAAAATAAGTTTTTCAAAGAAAAGTAAAGAACTCCATTAAACAAAAAATGAGCAAAAATAAAATCAAATAATCTACCAAGCGTGAAACTACCACAAATCAGCATCGATAAATAAATGAAACCCAAAATGAACAGAAATTACAATAAATAATTGAGTCAAACTCAAAACGTGCAGAAATTAACATTAGTTCGGCGCAAAAGCCGTATGCCTTCCTTAGGCCAGAACAAAATTTACACTTTACTGAAAAAATACAAATGAATGTGCATTGTCAGTTTAATATACATGTACTGATATTTAGTAATCAAAATCTTAATATTATTTGATTTATTAAAGTTATAAAAGTAAGGATAAAATTATCTTTTTCAGTAAAGTGCAAATTTGACGCAAACGATAGCTGCAGTGCTATCAAGGGAAATCTTGATAACCTTCAACAGGAAACAATTGACTGTTGACCTCCGATCAAAATAGAAAAGTGCAAAGTTTCAGTTTTATTTTGTAACATCAATGAAGGGAAGAAATAAGCTATGTGTTTTTTAATAAAACTGCTCTGACAAACAATTGTGACAACAGCAACCAGGAGAAATCTTGGTATTTTCATCGGCAACCGTTTTATACTTGATTTGTGCGCAAGGGATATCGTTGTCAGGGTCTCGAAGAATGTTGACAATAAAAGAAAAAACACTGAAATTTTCGGTGCTACCAGGACGACCCCCAGCCTTAGCTAAGTGCCTACTGTAAATATAGTCACAGAGAACTGCGTGGAGAGAACAATTGCCTAAAGTACATCAAGAACCGCAAATAGACGACCACTAGTTCTATGCACTTGGAGTTTGTCAATGGGCGTTTGTGCGGAAACTACATTGAAAGAAATCACCTTATAAACGTGCCCTGTCAGAAGATATACCCACTCCTGAGATTGGGCAATCAGAATTCAATTATCAAGTGTTCCTGGCGAAGCCCATACATCTTATCTCTAGCATGGTTAACTTATTACGATAATGTGTAAAGGTTTAAATTGAAAAGCCCTCATAGACCTATCCAACACAAGACAAGAGGTTGATTGGTCTATATGGGTAAAAATGCGTAGGATGAATTTCTGGATTAGGACCACGGATGATATTAATGGATAGCAAAGTCCCAAGGCTTTTTCTACATACCTTGTAGGGTTAAGGTGATTCGGAGAAAA
>JAQQPU010010922.1:0-26190 GCA_029168905.1 Artemia sp. Kazakhstan ARC1039 | reverse complement strand
ATAGCATTTTGAACAAAACGGTTCTCTCAAATTTTCTTTCGTATGCATTTGAGGAAAAGAGTAACTTGGTGGGACGTGTTAGTCACCCTCCGACCAATTTTGACTCTGAAATAGGGCACTAGAACTTCTGATCTCTGATCGATTGCGCCTACTCTGAATTTTTTCCGACCACGCCCTCCATAAAAACCCTATATGTGAATAATGGACAATTAGTATAACTTATAACCTTAAGTATAACTTAAGTATTTTATTAGAACTTTGGCTTTATAAAACCAAAAAAGAAAGCGAAACAGGGAAACAAGACAAATTAAAAAAAAGGGGATCACCAACCGAATGATCAGAGCTTATTAATACCCGAGAAGACTAAAAACTACTAGGTTCAATTTATACTTAATAAAAGGCTTTGCGGCTATTAGTACTACTGCTGCGATGATTACAACTGGTTCTTCTGAAACTAAGGGTAAAACAGTGAAATTACAGGGAATGTTAAAGAGGATAAGGAACCAAATAGAAACTCGCTATGATGATTCAGATTTTTAAAAGATCGCAACAGCTATGTCTTAGGAATGGCCTAGAATATTAAGTTGAAACTGTCAGTGTATGATAAGGGATATGTTGAACAAACCAAAGGTTACGATATGTATACTACCCCTACTACTACTAATGCTACATTTCAGGCTTGGGGTATAAAGAAGATATTTTCACAAGATGTTGGGGGGTTGGGTAACTTACCATTAATTAAAACATTAGTTATAGTATGCAAGCTGCCACATGGTCGTATCAGAATTAATTCAAGAACAGCTTATAGTATTAGGTTGAAACTTTCAGAGCATGTTGGGGGTTATGCTGAGCTAATAAAAGTGCACTATGTACACACTACTAGTAGTAGTAGTACTACTACACATTTCAAAAGAATAGCACTTAGATTTTCGTACTATCTTTCCAAAGAGTATCTTTCTTTCTTTTCAAAGTTGACCTTGTTTTACTCGTGATTGCTATAGTTAAAGTTGAGTTAAAAAGAATTGTCTGCTAGACTCGGGGACTCATTTATTAAGTGAAATGATAAGAATCTCTAGTACTGTTATAGATGGTGCCATTTCTTCGTGAATTTGTTCAAAATTATTACTGTTCTGTTTTTTAGGTGGCATACTAATATGCATGGGCCTCATTGGTGCCTTGGTTATCACAATGAAGATTTGTTTAAAACAAGAACAAATTCAGTGAATCTATTTCGTATTTATATTTTATTTCAAAAAATTCGTATTAGTTTTATGATAATAAACGCAATATTTATCCTTTGGTTCAAAATTCATTAACTAAACAAAACAAATTACAAATTGGAGTTATTTTATCTTTAGATTACAGAATAATTTAGTGTATTTGGGAAGCTTCAACCCCATCTGGCACATATCTATGTGTGTGTGTGTGTATGTGCGTTTGTGTCTGTGGGTGTATCTCTGTGCGCCTCTCTCTCTCTCTCTCTCTCTCTCTCTCTCTCTCTCTCTCTCTCTCACACACTAACTCACTCACTTTCTCTCTCTTCTCCGAATTAGGTGTTTGAAATTTACTCTTTATTTTTTTAGATTATGAAATACGTTGAAAAACGCTAATCCTATTTTTGTCAGGAAAGATGAACCTCAAGGGTAAAGTATTGCAGTTCTGGAAGGTTGGGTCTGAAAGGGTAACCCCTAATTCTACCAATATTAAAAAGAAAGTCTATAAAATGATCTAAAAAACAAAAGAAAACAAACAGAAACAGAAAAACATCAAGTTGATTTAAAAACGTCAGGTAACAAAGTTTAGGGTTTACGTTTAAGTTTAAGATCAGCAATACTTCATTCATTAGAGACGTAGATTTTAAAAGAGAATAGGAGAAAGACTGAAAGAGAAGACACAGAAAAATATAAGCTAAACTGTGCTACTACTGGCCTACCTTTAGTCCGGCTTCGATGACCATGTCTCCATCCTATAACATACAATAACTTTAAATGTAAGAAATATACCATTTTCCGGGAAAATAAATCACTTATTAGTTACTTAGAGGAGAGACAAACAATCCAGTTTTTTTTCTTTTTCCTTTTTTGGTTCAAATCATGGACATGTCAAAATAAAATAAAAATGGAAAAAATACTTTTATACTTTTTTTAAAATATTTTTTAAACAAAATATATATTTGTTTGAAAAGCGATTTATCTCGTAGAAGTATGAGTTATAGATGCAGAAATTCCAGAGTTTTACCGGGAGTAGGGTTTCAGGGGATTGTTCCAGGGGGAGAGAAGCTGAAGACAGGATTAATTCACTGTATGGCTACAGTTATTTTACATGTAAAGTAAAGAATTAACAGCTTTAATTTTTACAGTTTCGACAAAATGTTGAAAAAAAAGCTTTATAAATAGAAGATAAAAGTGGCACCGAAAGTTAAAACGGAAAGAAAGTATCCTATGCATGGAGAGAGCAGAGCCCCTCCCCCTTTTACCTAAAAAATGGCAATGGCAATTGTTAAATTTTGTCGATTACCTTTCAAACTATTTGAACTGAAAATTGTATTGCTTAAAACAAATGCCACTAAATAAGCCGTATCACGTTTGAAGTACTGCGATAAATCAAAAAGAAAACATGTTTATTGCGCAGTACTAAAAGTTCAAGCATTTTGTTGCCTATTGGTAAAAAATATTAGCCTCTCGATGACGGCTATGCTGCTAAGATATTGTACATTTTCTCTCATTTGTTTATTTTTCGTTGATATTTCTAAGATAATTATAGGATTATTGAAAGCTTAGTCTATTTAAGGTATCAGCAAGGCCGTATCCTGGGAGGGTTTATGGGTTTGTCCCACCCACACCAAAAAAAAAAATAAGTGGTAAATGGTCTAACTCTTAAGATCGTAGCAAAAATACATATAAAGAAATGTTTCATGGGTTTCAAAAGTTTCTTTTTGAACCCCCCCCCCCCTCCGCACCGAGCAAAAATTTTAGATACGCCCTTGGGTATCAGATTTTTTTAGGTCTCCTAATTTTTTTGGCTCTCCTTAGGTTTCTCGTTTTTATGGTTTACCATTTGTAAGATTCCTATTTTATTGACAAAGTTGAATCTTTACTTGCCGTTCATTACCGTAAAGTAAGTAGATGGACTTATATCTAGATATATCTATACCAGTTACCGAAATTTAATCCCACTTTGCACCACGCAATTGTCAAAGACTTTAAACGAAGCTAAATAAGTACCCATAATAAAGAAGGATTGACTTTAACCGGATAGAATTATTGGATCTGAACAATTATTGGATGGTCAGGGGATAACAAATGTGGCAATTTCTCAGCTTCGGACCCTTTTAATCTACCGTGACCATGGCTGAGGACAAGGCCGTTATCTGTCTCTTATCTTATGAAGCAGTGCTGATTCTTGAAAATAGTTGTCTTTTGTATGGACTGACGACTCATACTGCTGATGATTATTTAACAGCCAAGATTAGTGTTCTATGACTATAATGACATAAAAAAGGTAAAACTATGGTAAAGTGTTAAAAAAGAAATGTGAGTTACTAGAAAAATTGAAGTTGCCAGCGCCCCATGCTTATGAATTTATAACACTTTTTGGTCAATGTCGAAGAAAAAAAAATACTGCAACGTAGTGACGGGAAGGAATTATTCGATGTTAATTTAATTTAAAGTATCTTACTGAATTAAACGATATACTAATTTTCTGTTTATCTTTTATCGAAGATAGAAACTGATGTTCCTTATCTAAAATAAAAATTGTATTAATGCCCTCATCTCCAATCATGCACTCCATCCGATCAGAGACCGATCCAGTGTCTTTAAGGGAGGCACTAGGGATGAAGGAGCACCTAAATTCTTATTGTGAGGATATAAAACAGAAAAGACTGTCGTTTCTCGCCCAAACTTAGCGAAGAAAAATCTTAACTTCCTGATTGTACTTTTTGGAAATTCTTATAGGAGGATCTCTAAGCTTTTGTCATCAATACATCAAACAAAATGGGTTATTAGAACTGGAACAATATTAGTGGGATGTGAGAATAAATATCCTAGCTGGGTATTTGGCGTGTCTCGACTCTAATTCAAGCTCTAATAAGGGGAAGGGGTATAGAGGCCCATAAATTTATGTCATCAGGATATCTACCAGGAAAGGCTGTCAGATCTCAACCAAACTTTGTGTGAAGTAAGAAACACGGTCCAAGTTATGTCTTTTAAGAAACAGGTTTGATGCGACCTTTGCGAGAACCGAAAAAGGAAGGAGCATTTAGGGGGGCCTCAATTCTTGTCGTCAGGACATTTGCCAAATAGAATTAGGTCCTTTTTTATACTATTTTTCCTTTCCATAAAATCATAAATATTGTCCATATTAAATATTTTTTGACAGGCCCCTTTGATCTCGATAAATTTTACATGTTTAAAATAGCATGAACCATAAATTAATCTTAATGAAACTGTTCTTAATCTTCCATTTTCTTATAGTTTTGCTTGCAACAGATATGACTCTCTTTTACTTGTTTTCCACTGGCGTGGCCGGCCTCTTAATAGAGAACTTGGCTTTCAGTATAGTCTGCAATTATAATAGTAAAAATGATAAAAATGGATCTCTTAAAATACAGAACACGGCTCACTATTTGCTCATATAACCTTGTTTAAGTATGATCGTCAGAACATCTTTTATTGCAGTCAAAATGACCAAGATAGATTATGTTTAATCGTCTGAGAACTCAACATTGTGAGGAGTAGACCTCGAAGCCACGCCGAAAAGTCGGCGGCGCGCCGCCGAAAAAAAGACGGCAATGCGCCGCCGAACTTGCATCAGCGCGCTGACGCCGCCGCTGATTCTATCGGCGGCGGCGTCACTAATACGCCACCTTTTTTTTGTTTTTTTCTCTCTTTTTTGGTTTTCGATATCGACCTCCGGTCTTCAACCATCATCCCGGCTAATCTGTTTCTTAAAGATAAATACTTTCATCTTGGGCTCGCCATGTATATCTGTTCGTAGGAAGCAGAAGAAGAAATTTTTCTGGAAACAAAAATTCTACCTTCCACTTTAAAATTCTGTTCATTTTTCTTTGTGATTTTTTCGGATGAAAAGAGGTAGATAAAAGAGCATTAGGCAATTCAGGATGTTATCATAGGCAGCGCAATCGAGCTGCCTAAGTAAAGAACAATGTTGGCACAATGTATTATTTTTTTCCATACCAGGGCAATTCGTATCGAAGGAGTTGTCGTAGAAACTTCAAAAAGGGCTCATTCGATTGGAAATTGGAATAGCTAGTGCCCTTTTTAATTGTCAAAAGTGATTGGAAGGCAGCTAACACCCCTTCCATGCCCACCATTTCCCCAAACACATCCAATAAAAACTTTAAGATAGCCATTTTGTTCAGAGTAACTGATTTCCAAAGAGAAAATATGTTTTTTGAGGAGGTTACTCCCCCACAACCCTTAGGGCAAGGGTTTTGTAGTTATGCCCTGGGGGTATATAAGAACGATGTTGGAACAATGTATTATTTATTGTTTTTAGACCAGGGCATTTCATATCGAAGAAGTTGTCGTAGAAACTTTTAAAAGGGCTCATTCAATTAGAGATTGGAGGGGCTTGTGCTCTTTTTAATAGTCGAAAATTATTGGAAGGCAACTAACACCCCTTCCACGCCCACCATTTCCCGAAACACATCCAATCAAAATTTTGATATAGCCATTTTGTTTAACGTAGTTGAAAGTTCTGAAAATTAGGTCTTAGACGATGACAACCACCCTGACAACCTTTAGGGTAAGGGTTGTAATTTATGCCCTGGGGGCATATACGGTGTTTATAGAAAGCGTTGCCGTAGAAACTCAAAAAGGGATCATTCGATTGGAAATTGAAAAGCCTAGTGCCCTTTTTAATAATCGAAAGTGATTGGAAGGCTTGACATTTTGTTAGTAGAGATCGATGTGGGTATAATGTATCATTTTGTTGTTGTTGTTGTTGTTTAGACCAGGGCACTTCGTATCGAAGGAGTTGTCGTAGGAACTTCGAAAAGGGCTCCTTCGATTGAAAATAGAAAGGGTTGATGTCCTTTTTAATAGTCGAAAATGATTGGTGGGAAACTAATCCCCCTCCCACGCCCACCCTCCCATTTTCCTTTATGTTTGAAAAGTAAATGTTGCCTTAAGATTAAATCAAAATGCACTGTGTTAATGCTAATTCCCCATAAGGCATCTCAGCAGTATCCCAAGAACAACTGAGGGTATTATGTTCCAACTTTTGGAGTTTCTTCTGCTCTTAAAATTTGACCAAATCAAAATAGCGTAAGTGTATCCAAGCTATCAAAGAAAGTAAAAAAAATTTTTTTGCGAATGTTATCAATTTTTCCGTTTCAGGTGAACTACAGGAGGTATGAAACTAAATTAGACACTACTATTTGTGTCCAGATTTTTAAAAGAGTCTATGTTTTTAAATGTTGCTGAAAATTTTTTTCCAGCCTACAAATAGCAGGCCGAACTATAAATTCTTAAAAAAACGAAAAATTTAAAGTATTATTTTCTTTTTCCCTGAAAAGACTATGTCAATATAAAACGAACAGAAATTAATTAAAAAACTGTTTCCGCAAAGTAATTTTTTCAAAGAAAAGTAAAGAACTCCATTAAACAAAAAATGAGCAAAATTAAAATCAAATAATCTACCAAGCGTGAAACTACCACAAATCAGCATCGATAAATTAACGAAACCCAAAACAAACAGAAATTACAATAAATAACCGCGTCAAACTCAAAACGAGCCGAAATTAACATAAGTTGGGCTCAAAACCCCTATCCCTTCCCAAGGCCAGAACATAATTTGCACTTTACAGAAAAAAGTACAAATGAATATGCATTGTCAGTTTAATATACATATACTGATATTTAGTAATCAAAATGTTAATAATATTTGATTTATTGAAGTTATAAAAGTAAAAACATTTATATTTTTTCAGTAAAGTGAAAATCATGCTCTGCCTTGGGAAGGCATAGGGGTTTTGAGCCCAATTCATGTTCATTTCTGCTCGTTTTGAGTTTGACTCGGTTATTTATTGTAATTTCTGATCGTTTCGGGTTTCATTTATTTATCGATGCTGATTTTTGGTAGTTTCCCGCTTGGTAGATTATGTAGAGCTAGTATAGAAATATGTCTATAGAAATCAATTACATTTTTTTGCACAGTTAGCAGAGCACACTGAAGTTTAAGTAGCCTTAAACTTTGACTTGAAACGTTATAAATTGACCACTTCTTTCAGAAAAGAATTTTGGAGGGTTATTCCGTGTTGATAAGAAAAGAGGGTAAAGGTGCAGTTTAGTTCTTCCTGTAGTGTAGGGCACAGGAGCCCTATGGTAAAGGTGCAGGTTTGTTCTCCTTTATAAAACAACTTATTTCAGCAGATACAAAGAAGAAGCCCATTTGCGGCATTCTGTGGGACCCCAAGGTCCAATACTAGCATCAGATCCCGCGAGTGGCAGTTTACGCTCGTCAAGTTCTGGCTATACCGGCCACATGTGCCTCAGCTAAACGGCTTTTTAGCACGACAGGACTGATAGTGCCTGCAAAAAGATCAATGGATCCAGGCAGAGCGAACAAACTCACTTTTGTTACATCAGTTGTAACTGAAGTGATGTAACCGCTGATTTAAAATAGTTGGTGTTGTTAAGCCGTGGTATCTGACATGTATACAGTGTTTTGTTCGATGTTGTTATTTGTTTTGTTTTTTCACTTCCTTTTCGTATGTATTTGATGAACAGGAGATGTTTGAACTTCAAACTTTGAAAGTTATACACACATTAGCCCAAATAATTAAAAAGAATGAAATGACTAAACACGGGATTTTATAGGAACAATGCGATGTTAAACAGAAACACAACAAGTAAGTAAGTCAAGTAAGTCATGTTGTTCCTGTATGTTTTTAGCCAACCATTTAAAAATCCTTACTAAAATCAAGATTGAACGTGCTTGGTGAAGTGGAATTTTATTATTATTTTTAATCAGAAAAATCGGCGCGCCGCCAAAAAAATTTGGATTTTTTTTTTGGATTTTGGATTTTTCCGCCGCTGATACTAAATCACACATTCACCGCCGTCATGTCGGCGTGGTGCGGCTTCGGGGACTAGTGAGGAGAATTTGGAAGAAAAAAAGAAGCACAAGGACTTATGTATTACAGCAGGGTAAATTGCTAAAAGCAAAATCCAAACATAAAATTCCTTTATGTTTGGATTATGCAAGTCTATATCTTGAACTAAATGGTCTAGTAGGTCCCTTTGGCAGGTCTTTATCCCCTGGGTGTGCTTGCAATGGCGAATACATTCGATAAACGTACGACAGAAGTCCCGATAG
Source organism: Artemia sp. Kazakhstan ARC1039 (assembly GCA_029168905.1). Taxonomy (NCBI): domain Eukaryota; kingdom Metazoa; phylum Arthropoda; class Branchiopoda; order Anostraca; family Artemiidae; genus Artemia; species Artemia sp. Kazakhstan ARC1039. Next base: position 17,847 of record JAQQPU010010922.1, on the reverse strand, counting down.
AGAATAAAAAGTTTGTAATCTTTACGTCATAGACTAAGTAAAAATAAATATTTTAAATATTTTATAAATTCAATGGGAATTTATATAAACAAACTGTAGGTATTCCTATGGGTGGGAATGCGAGTCCATTCATAGCAGACCTGTTTTTAAGTCAATTAGAATATGAATATATGATAAATAAAAATAGCCCAAGCAATGTAAAATATAACCTTTCAAATAATAAAAGATATCTGGACGACCTCTTAGTAATAAATTGTGCAGAGTTTATTGAGATTTCAAAAAATATTTATCCACAAGAGTTAATTCTTGAGCCTAGCTATGGGATGGGACACTCCGACCTTTTCTTAGATTTAAATATTAATATTTCAAATAATAATAAATTAGTTTTTAAATTATATAATAAAACGGATGATTTTAATTTTGAAGTAATTAATTTTCCATTTCTTGAAAGTAATATACATTCAAATATTACTTATTCGGCTTATTATTCCCAATTATTTAGGTATGCAAAAATATGCAGTAATTACACAGATTTTAAAAATAGATGTAAAAAGCTGAGCGAAAAACTGATCTTAAGAGGTTTTTTTGCCAAAAAAATTAGTTGGCAATTCAAAAAATTTAGTTTCATGTATCATGAACTTTTAAGTAAATATACAAAAAATTATAAAGAAATACTGAATGATATTTTAATATAATTTCTCTTGCGCTTTTCTTTTTTTGGATGTTTGAGTTTGTAGGGGTTTTCAAACAAGCTTGAGGATCTTTAAATTGGTAATTGGTTCCAGATACCAATAAAAGATACATCTGGACATGTCTTCATTTGTTCCAGAATGGTCTCTTTCAGTGACCTCTGGGAATTTATTATGGAAACATTGAAACACTTTTTGTATGTAATTTTTAATAGCTTGACTAGTATGCATGTATTTCACAAGTTTTACCTGACATAGGGTTACCATATAGATCTTATGGTAGAGGCTCCACCGTGCCGGGTAAAGAATGTAAAGCCTCGAAACCCGTTAAGGCAGGTGGTTTTTCTTCTGATGAGCCCTAAATGGAAGGTTCTACTTGGAAATATTTTGCTAGATTTAAGGTGCTTTTGCTGGTAAATTTACAACGACTTACATTTATTTATTGATGACGACTTTGCATGGATTTGGACATTTCTATTTGGTTGACGGTTCGGGTATACTGTTTGGTCCTAGGTAGTTGGATAGATGGGTAAGGTAAACCCCTCGTTCAAGTGCACATTTGTCTCAATTGCTGGATTGGGACGACATTTTTTTTTTTTTTTTTTTTTTTTTTTTTTTTTGCCAAGTAATTACCTCTTAAACATAATATATAATATAAACAAGTATTATAAATGATAATAAACGTATTTTATATGGAACATAATATAGCCTTGCCGGAATATACAATACAAAAAGTGGATTTAGGGCATTTTATATGTTTTCTAAGGTAAGGTAACCCGCTAGGACGTTTGAAACATTTAAAACAATATACTACTGCATTTCACCTAAGTTTAAGACTAATCCGATTTTTAGGCTGATTTGAAGTTTCTCTATTTAGTCTGAGTGTTTTCAAAAGCAAAAGAAGACACTTCTTTTTCCACAGCTCATATCGACTTTTTAAGTTAGAAGACAGTTAAAGGTATCTTTTTGCGTCTTTTCTACCTGCAAGTCAATATTTTCAGATTTATTGGGATGAGACCTGAGTATTGATGAAAAATTGAAACATGGAAAGTTCGCTACCGACAATACAAAATACGTCAGTTTACTTATTATTAATTAAGAAAAAACTTTTTCTATAAAATAAACCTTTTCAAGAAAAGAAAAGAGTTACTTCAGACCAAATATAAGCAGGAATAAAGTCAAATAGTGCTCATTCAAGTGTAAAACGACTATAAATCACCACGAGAAAAACGTAACCAAAATGTAACTATAAACCAAAGCCACATTTGGGCTTTACTGAAAACAAAATACGTCTTAAGCGTGTTTCCTCTTTTATAACTTTAATAAATCCGGAATTGTTGAGACCCTCAGGAATTAATATCAAAATATAATAAACGGTTAGCATGAAATTGAACCCCATGCACAAAGTAATAGAAAGTAAGCAGTGTAATATAAAGTAATTAAGCAAACAAAGTAAAAATCTGCAAAAAATAAGCAGTCCGGCCTCAAATGAGTATCACTCCTTGATTTGCTTCACCGGCTCTACATAAAAGAATGATAAACACAGGTGGAAACCTTATGAGTAGTCGTAGATGAACCATAGTGGACTTAGATTATCTATATCTCCTACTATTGTTTTAGATAATAGCTCTGCTCTAGCTGAATCTCTGCTAGAATGAAACTCTGACTTCAAGAAGAGGGACAAATTATGAATTTTTTTCTACTCTTCATACTTGAGCCCAAACACCCAAAACAACCTTTTCTTTTTGGTGGGCTATTTTTCTAGATTTTGAACCCTAAGGATACTAATACAATAAGTTGAACTTCTAAAAGAGATCCTCGCAAATAGTGGATCCGCAAATCCGACATAGTGGAAGAACTGCATTTGTTCTGGTTGCATATTAATATTATAGGTGGCTGTTTCTATGTTGTTCCACTAGCATATTTAACACAGCAGCAACAATCGAGAGTGCAATAATATGTTGGAATTTCATTTTACTCAAGAAGAATATTAGTCGATTGGTAGGTATAAATCTAAAAAAGAAATAGCTTATTTCCATTAGACACTGTAGCTAGTATATGTTATTTTGTTTAAACTTGTCTAGAACTAGACTAAGCCTTCTGTATGATAGGCTAGGTCAGAACAGACATGTGTTAGGCTGGGCTGCTTGTAATCTTATTTTCGTCTTTTATCTTAAAGTGTGGTGTTACTGCAGTAGAATACTGAGAACTACTTTAAAGTATCTTAAAATATACATATTTAGACTATGTCAATCCTTAAGGTGTACCAATAGGTTAATCTTCAGTCCTTGATTTTTGTGTTGTATTGCTTGTTTACTGATAAGTCAGTTTAAAAAAAGGTAAATTTTTTGTTGTTCATATTATTGACTTACAAATAAAATAAAAATACCACTTGATGTCTTTTTATAAGCTATGGTCTTTCAAAATATAATAGCCTAATCACTTTTGCCATAGCCTAATTGAATTTTACCCCCACCCCTATAGGCCTATATACCAATTTAAGGTATATTTTTGCACATTAAGGAGGGGGGGGGTAATTCATTTGTGGCAAAAGTGATTATTAGCCCATGTTTGGGAAGAGCATAAAAAAGGGATCAAGTGGTAGGCCTATGTTTACTTTATTTATAAGTCAATAGATGGTAAATTTTTACCAAATCATTTTATTGACTTACAAATAAAGTGAATATACCACTCAATGCCTTTTTATGCTCTTTCCAAATATAATAGGGTAAGACACCCAGTAGTCGGCCACCTGCCTATTCTCGGACAGAATCTTTTATACTATTTTAATAACTAGGCTAATTTACAATGAGCTGTTTGTGTGTCCAAGTTTAGGCAGAATTGTCACTTGTTAGTATATTCAAAAATAGGAGGCACTGTACAAGTGAAACTATTTGAATTAGTAACCTAATTGTTCAGAAATTCTTCAGAAATTTTTTGATACAAAAATTTAGTTTCTAGGTGGTATAATACAGTAATTAGAGAAGTTTAAATGTCAAAAAGTTTTCAAAGTAATTAAATTGTCTGACTACTGGGTGTCTTACCCTAATCATTTTTGTCAGAAATGAATTTTACCCCATCCCTATATACCAATTCAGGGTATATTTGCACTTTAGAGAGGGGGGGGTAAAGTTTAAACTTACCTCCCATTTACATCAGTAATAAAATTTGCCCTCCCCCTAATGTGCAAATATATACCCTGAATTGGTATATATAGGGATGGGGGTAAAATTCATTTCCAACAAAAATGGGTCACTATATACAAAATCATATTATTGAGTTAGGACTAAAGTGAATACACCATTTGATGCCTTTTTTATGCTGATTACGAATATAATAAGCATTTCTATTGGAAATGAATTTCAGCCCCCCCCCCCCTATATAGGCTATACCTAACCTAACCCTGAATTGGCATATATAGGGGGGGGGCTGAAATTCATTTCCGATAGAAATGCTTATTATATTCGTAATCAGCATAAAAAAAGGCATCAAATGGTGTATTCACTTTAGTCCTAACTCAATAATATGATTTTGTATATATTGACCAAAAATGATTATTATATTTGGAAAGAGCATACAAAAGGCATTGAGTGGTTTAGATGTTCACTTTATTTGTAAGTCAATAATATGATTTGGTAAAAATTTACCCAATAGACTAGGCCTAATATGAGCCATGAAAAATTGATAAATTTTTGGCACTTCATATTATGGACTTACAAATAAAGTGAACATACTACTTGATGCCTTTTTTTATGCTCTTTACAAATATAATAATCATTTTTGCCAGAAATGAATTTCACCCCCACCCCTATATATACTAATTCAGGGTATATATTTGCACATTAGGGAGGGGGGGGGTAAATTTTAAAAAGTACTGGTGCATTATGTACACACTGCTAAAGAAGTCAAGTTTGGTTAATGCTAATGAAATAGAATAGGATGAATATATAATAGTTTATAAACAAATTTGGGCTATATATTTGCACATTAGGGGGTGGGGGGGGGGTGGTAATGCATAGCATATATTAAATATGTAATCTAACCTAGGTACCTCCTCCCCCCTTAAACCCCATAAAACAACAGTTTAAATATCATGAATGCAATGAAAACCATACTTTGGATTCTGTTTCTCTATAGCAATCTCTTGCAAATAACCTGTTTGGTGGGCTTTGTCTCTTGTTAGTATATAGCAGTGCCCACATAATGCACCAGTACCATTTAAACTTGCCTCTCATTTGAATCAGAAATAAACTTTACCCCTACCCCCCTAATGTGCAAAAATATACTCTGAATTGGTATATATAGGGGTAGGGGTAAATTTATTTCTGACAAAAATCATTGTTATATTTGGAAAGAGCATAAAAAAAGGCACCAAGTAGTATGTTTACTTTATTTGTAAGTCAATAATATGAACTGCCAAAAATTTACCCAAAGAAAAGCTATTTAGTCTATAGAAAATGAATTGTGTAGACTTGATAGGTTTCAGATTGGGTTAGGATTATATATTTGATCATTATGAGTAGGCAGTTGCTCAAGGGTGCTGGCAGAAAATTTACCAAGGGGGGGGCAGACACCAAAATAGCAGTGGTGTTTGGGTGACAGTTTAGGTGGCTTAGGGCACCAAACTATGACTTTACCCTGAAGAGGACAAAATTGCAATCAATTTAAAGCTCTGAGAAGCTAATTGATTTAAAAGTATCAATAACTATGTTTTAGGCTTTCCAGTTACAAAAAAAGTAATGCCAAATGGTGGATTCAACCAAGTTGATTTTCTTTGTTTGTAATAAAATTAGGCTACATTTGGTGATCTATAATTTTATATCAGCTATAATGAAGGGAGGTGAGTCATTGATTAGGTAGGGGTAGGGTAGATTCCTACAAAAGTATATTTTAATGGTCAAACTGCTTACTCTTTCTGAGGCTTCAGATTAATGTTGAAAGAGGTAGGGGGATTAGGAATTAATTAAAATGTTTCTCTATACAGCTAATATGTTACATTCGCATATCTAAATGCACATAGGTAGAAAAGGCAAGGCAGGTCATCATCAGTCCTGGCAGGAAATTTCTTTGGGGTGGCAAATACTGCTAGGAACATGGTTCTCAGCAATTTTTAGTGGTAATATTTTTCTATTTATATGAAGTACTTCAAAGTATTTAAACAAATGTATATAATATATTTATTGATAAGAAAATTCTATTATAGAGGTTGCAATGGCTTCAGTTATGTAAAAGATCAAAAGTCTCACAGAATTTCCATCCATGCAAACAATTATACTCCTTTTCATCCAACCAAAATTCTTTAGTAATAATATTAACAAGGACTTTTCACCAAAATTGCTATTTATTGCCAATTTTTTAAGTATATTCAAATTTTACCTAAAATTGAAATTGCAAATTTAAATGTAGGATGGTAATAAGCAATGTACAATTATTGATTTACACATTTTAAAAGCAATTAACTAGGGATTTAAGGGACTGGTACCTCAAATTATATCTTGGTTAGGCCTGGGTATGATTTGGAAAACAATCAGAAATTAAATAAAAAAAGAGCTTTTCAACTGAAAGCAAGGAACAGATTTGGAACCTATTTGAACAAAATATTCTTTGTATGGAGGGGACAGTCTGCTTTGTAGCTCTGTACTCTTTACAGTGAAGTTTGGCTTTTTTCCAATTTTTTAAGAAAATATGCAATTGAAAAAAAAAGATTTTTCAAAGTACTAAAAAACTTTTGTTTTCTGCCCCCTTCTCAACAGTGTTGAGAAGGGGGCAGTCTCCCTTATTTACAGAGTAATTTATATTTATTTTAAGTTTTAAACTTGCTCCTTACTTTAGCTAAAAAAACCTTTTCTATTTGTTTAATTACATTTCATGAAACTGTATAATTTTATGAATAAAATACTTTTGGTAGCACAAAAAAACTATATTTCAATGATCTCTATTTGGATTTTGATAGAAAATCAAACAGTTTGAGGTAACAAATTGTAAGTAAAAAGTGACCCAGCTCAATAGTAACCAAAACTCTAAAAAATGGAATTGTTATACCAACAGATATATCAAAAGAATTGGTTTATTATGTTGATTCCAAATATATAAGTTTCGTTAAGTTTAATCTTACCCATCAAAAGCTACAAGCCTGAGAAAATTTTTCTGATTTTTGAAAAAGGGGGAAAGACCCCCTAGAAGTCATAGAATTTTAATGAAAAACACATCATTAGATTCAATATATTAAAGAATTGTACTATAGAGTTTTCAACATCATATCTGCAAAAATATTGAATTTTTTAATTTTTGCTAGAAGAAAGATGACAGATGTGTTTTTATTTGTTTTGTGTTTTTTTTTCATGGGTGATCATATCAACCCAATGGGCCTAAAATGTCAGGAGATGGTTCATTCTAGATTTAGTGCCCTTTTTAAGTGACAAAAAAATTGGAGGGCAAATAGGCCCCCTCCCACGCAACTTTTTTCCCAACATTGTCCAATCAAAATTTTGAGACAGCTTTTTTGTTCAGTATAGTTGAAAGGCCCAATAACTATGTCTTTGGACATAAAATGACCCCCTAAAGCCCTTGGAAATTTTGCACTGGGTGAATTTGCCAGAATTCCTATACAAAATATCTTTATATGCCTTGCTTTCTCTTTACTGATTCAATTTTACATATGGATATGTTAAGGGTATCTGTCTGGGTCAGGTATCCTGGCATTATTAAAAAAAACAATCAGAAATTAAACAAAAAAACAAGTTTTTTCAACTGAAAGTAAGGAGCAACATAAAGTTTAAATTCTGTCCTTTAAAAATGCCTCCTGAAACACAAGGGTTGTTTAATTAGAACAACAAGTAACTTTTTTTAAAGTGCCAAAAAACTGTAGCATGAAGAGCAAAGTGTTGAGGAAGGGGCAATAGCCTACTTACAAAAACTAAGATATAAAATCCCAGCATTCAGTTCTGTTGAGCAATGCTGATGCATTGGATGGATGTTTTTTAACATTATGGACAGTTTTGAACTTGGTTATCAAACACCAAAATATTTAATGCCTTTAGACTCAGTGTTTATAAAAGTAATGTTATCAAAGTAGTTTCTTCAAAGTAAAACATTAAAACTAAGATTAAGAAAATCAGATAAAAAATAATATTGAATACCAAAAACCAATATATTTGACACCTTTATACTTCATAACTGTGAAAGATTAAATATTTTTCAAAGTGGCAACTAGATAAAAACAATCACTTCTGGAAAAAAAGATAATAAAACACAAAAAACATGTCCATTCAGGGCGAAAATATAGAAATTCCTGGGATTCTATTCAGGGGAAACATTTCTGATTATAGTGGCTTCATATATCAGCTCGTGGGTACTCTTGCAATGCAAGCAGTTGACAGCATATTAGCATATTTTTACTGAAAGTGCCCCTTATTAAGTTGTTTTCCTTGTTTTTCCTATAATTATACAGACTTTCTTATGTACTAATAACTGCACAAATTACTAATAAACAGCTTAATGTTTAGGATCATCATAAAAAGCTGATTCTTTGATTGAATGTTATCAATAGTTAGGCTCTTACACTTTTGTTATTGACAAGAATTGTTATTTACTTACCATTTATTACTATGAAGAATTTGAATTTTTTGTTGCTCCAACCAAATCATATAGAAAAATGTTTGTGGAAAACTTAAAAGGGACTGCTTGGTCACAAATTAGAACTTATGTTTTCCTTATTAATGGTCAAAATCTATTGGCAGGCTGACAACAATGGGTCAACACACATTTTTCCCATGAATTTTCCCTATTCTGCTCTCTTTCCTTTGGTTTCCTTATAATTACTTTATAGTCCCAAATTTCCAGGGGGGGGCTTCTATTATAACCCTCTTCTGATTTCTAAGTGTTAGAAATTTGCCTACTTGATAGATCAGGACAATTTATTGAGGCACCCACCTGCCCAGAGTCTTGGGCAAGTGACCCAAAAATTTGAAAAGTTGAAATTGGTTCAGAATGCTGGACTGAGCTGGGGCATTGAATGGATACTATTTGCAAAGTGGATTAGTGATGGTGGGAATTTGTGAACAAGTGTTAAATTGAGAGAGGAATTTGGAACAATATTTGGGGGCGCCCACCTGCCCAGAGTCTTGGGCAAGTCTTGCCTGAATTGAGAATCAAGTATTTTGCAGTAGGCATCAAGACATGGCTAATTGTAAAAAAAGCCAAGACCTATTTAAATTTTGACAAAACAACATTTACCTTAATTCTCAGTTATCAGATTCTTTTTTTCATGTTTTAGTTCTGAAAATGCAATTCCTGTTATTTGAGTAGAATTTTCAGCCATAACAATGGGTTTTTTCTAAGTTTAGGAAATGTATTTGTATATCTTTTAGCCTCATAAATTAGGATTGAGCAAAGTTGTGAAGCTGAAAACAGTTTTGTTGTAGCCTACTTCATTTAAGCAGAAGATCTGTTTTGTAAGGTTTCACTTTTATATTGCAAGGATTTTTAAAGGCCAGGACTCTCTAGAGAGAGAAGGAGTAGAGGTAGGTACTTCAAAATACTTTCCTGAGACATATTTTGATACTTTTGTCTTATAGCCACCACACTCAAAATCTTGTATTGCAAACATGAGAGAATAACCAGTTTTTATAGTCTTTATACCAGACAATGTTAGCTTTGACTCAGTGGGAAACTACATTGTAGCTATATTTTAATTAAATATTTAGTTGGTGTTTTGGTTAGGGTATGTATTTAATATAATGCAGTCTGGGCAGCCCCCTTTCCATAATTCTTTGTTGTAGTCTTCATAATTTGGTTGATAGTGTTATATTTTCATCATAATTTGTTTTATTTGATTAGCACAACCAAACTTCACTTTGCAAAGGAGCTTGAGTGTGGCAGCTATAAGACACAAGTACCCATATTTTAGTCTGTAGTCTGTATTTCCAAGATAGCAATAAGTAGCTAAACTAGAATTTTACTAATATTTTAATCATATACAGTACTTGCAATTTCAAATATACTGATAGACACCAGGGGAGCCTAATCTCGGAAAATACTGTCCAATCTTACACACAGATTTTAAAGTTAGAACAGCATATTCCAATCACAAACATGCTCAGCCATGGACAGATTTAATTTTAGACAAATGTTGTGAAACAAAATATTTGAGTTTAAATAGGCTAGACTATAGAAGTAACAGTCAAAGATTAGGTGCCTGTTGTCTATGTATAGGAAAGATACTTCTTAACCAGGATATTTGTCCAAGATAAGGCACCAGCTAAGTACTAAAGGTTTTAGCCTACCCTTTATCTGGGACTATTAGGGGGGGGGTTGGTTGTAGTGTCAAAATACCAACCATGATATCAGAAAAGATCATAAAATAAGGAATCTGGGGTTTTATCCTAAGCTACCTTTAGAAACAGAATTTCACCCTGAATCCAAATGTAACATTCATTTGCATTAAAAATTTACCCCTCTTCTCCCCCCATGGGTGAACATATACCCCGAACCTGAATTGTATACACACATTGGTTTTAAATATTTTTCACAAACTTTTAAAGAATGATATAACTTACAGGAACAGTGCCTCTTACTAGGATATCATATCCTGTTGTGGCACTCTCCAATCTTGGCTCAACATAGTGCACCTAGTGCACAAAGTCATATTACTTTTGTATCTTCTTATTGCTGGCAAGTGCCATTTAAGATAAATTTTAGATTCTATATGATATTCCAATTTCTGTTTACAGATTGATCCAAAGAGTCCTTCCTCCCACAAAATTTTGAAAGCTTTGACCTAAAAATCCATCTATTTTGCATTCTTGTGGTTAAAGCCTTTTTTTATGTATTTATTTATTTAGTTTTTGTTTATTATGAAGGATTTAGATTAACTAACATTAATAATAATAAACCATTCTCCCTTTCCAGGTCCAGTTCTCTCTTTCTCTTCTTTCTTCTTCTATTTAACAGCAGGCGGGCTTTTCAGTAATGCTATTTAGCAATTTTCCTTTTGATTCACTCTGTGGGCTACAGAGCTACTGGCTTGATTGCCTCATATTTATTAGATATTTTCAGATATCTTTCAGTAGATCTTTCGACTCTAGGAGTTCAAATATAAGATGATAGTTGTTGATTTCTATGCTCTGTGTGAAGGTATAGTTGGCTAGGCTCTTGGCTGATGGTGAGATTTTGTGGTGTTTGAAGCATTTTAGCAGTTTACAAAGCAAGGTATATTGTGCAGAAGTCAGCATATTATATTCAAATAGGCAATGGTCAATTGTTTCATTATTCATATTACAATGCCTGCAAAGAGGGGACAGGGGAATTGAACCACTTGAATTAGAAAACTTATACAAGAATGCAAGAAAATTTAGTCCATTTGTTCCAGAATAAATTCTATGATAAATTTTAGAAAAATATTTATTGGGAAAGGGGGAAAGGATAGGATTAATCTTATTAAAATTAATACCTGATAGTCTCCATCAGTAAATAACTCTAATCGGGATTGGTCTCCCACTTGGCTGGTCAATATTTATAGCATTTTTTGCTATTTCATCAACCTGATGATTACCACTTATACCAGAGTGGCTAGGAATGTACTGAAAATAAGTTATTATGCCACTTGAAGCAAGATTGTCTATAATACTGAGACAATGATAAGTGTCAATGTCCAACTTATACTGAGGAGCTGAGGCCAGCAACTCAAGGCTTGATAAAGAGTCAGAATATACTATAATATTATGTGTGAGCTATTTGATTCAATTTTTTAAAGATGTTTTATCAAGAGAAAGCTACATTTCCCCCTTATTGTTGTTAATCCACTCTCCATAAGCAGAAACTTGGTGCTTGTGGGTTTTCTAAGACCAAATATGAGACGTATTATATCATTTTGTGTTGTTTCAATTTTTGCATCTGGGTCTTCGCACATGCACCATAGGCAATGAGCCCATAGTCAATATGGGGTCTTATATGTGATTTATAAAACTGGAGTAAGGTTTTCTCCTTACAGCCCCAGGGCGTGGAAAGAAGTCTTTTTAGTATATTTGTTTTTCTATAGCATTTTTTTTATTGTGTTTGAAATGTGGAGGTGGAAATTAAGTTTTTGGTCAAGCATGAGACCTAGGTAATTAATATGATTATCTTCTGGAATAGTTGTTCCATTTAGAGTTAGTTTTGCATTAATATGGTTTCACTTTCGGTGAAATTGGATTATTTTTGACTTGGTAGGTGTAATGGGTAAATCTGAATGTTGAGAGAATTTTTCAAATTGGAAAAGTGACTTTTGCAGATTTGACTGTGCTATCTCAAAGGTGTTGCCAGATGACCATAGCACCAGATCGTCAGCATATTGTAGATTCGTGTGGGGGAGGTTCATGTCCCAGAGATATAGGGCAAAGAGGAGGCAACTGAGGACTGCTCCCTGAGGTAGGCCTTTGGTTATTGTCTTTTGGGGTGAAGAGGCTGAACTAACACAAACAATGAAACTTTGCACTTCTATGAAGGATTTTATAAAAGATACTAGCTTGGGGGGTAGTCCAAGGTTTGCATGTCTGTTTAAAAGGATTTGGTGGTTCACATTGTCATATGCCCCTTCAAAATCTAGGAAAGCTGCAACTAGGACATTATTATTTGAGAATGATTCATTTATTGCATTTGTTAGCAAAATGAAAGCATCTGTTGGAGGAGTGGTGTTTCCTGAATCCAGTTTGAGTGTGAGGGATCATATTATTTTTTTCAACAAACCAGAGGAGTTGGTAATAGATCATTTTCTCTATTATTTTCCCCATCACAGGAGTAATCATTATGGGCCTATAGGACTCAGGGTAATCTTTGGGTTTATTTTTCTTTAGGATTGGTAGGAGGGACAAACATTTCCATATATTGGGGAACATAGAAGATGCCCAAGCGTGATTATAACAATGTAGCAGTTCCTGTTTGTATGAAGGGGTGAGATTCCTTATCCATGTAGGGTGTATATTGTCATAGCTGCCGCTAGTTTTGGTCCTAATATGATGTATTGCATTATTCATTTCCTTGATTGAAATGGACTAGTTATATACTCAGAACCTGGGCGTGGTTGGTAACTTGGGTTTATTGGAATTGGGGACATTTTTCTTTGATTATTTGACGTTAGCTTATTAACAAAAAGAGTTGCAAATAGATTAGCTTTTTCATTATCATTGTCATAATGGGTATTATTATGTATAAGTTCATACAGGAGTGGGTTTGGGGAAGTTGTTTTCCCACAGATGTGGCTTATGACTTTATGTATAATTGGCTCATGTGTTTCTCTGGAGAGATTATTTGCAAAATTATTCCAATAGTTATATTTAGCATCTATTATAATCCTTTTTAGATTAGATTCTGCTTGTAATTTTTTTAAATATGTAGTAGGTGATGGTTTTTTTTTATGAATGCTCTCCTAGCTGCCTTTTTTGTCCTCTATTTATTTTGGCACTCATTTGTCCTCCATGTTTTAGGAATGTGTATAGGGAAGGTTTTCTTGGGTGTTGCCCTGGGTATAGCATGATTAGCTTTATTTATTAGTAAAGATGCCAAGACTTCAGCATGTGTGTCAACTGTTGTGTTTGAAATGCATGAATTTTGAGTGAAACTTGTAATTTCATCATTTAGCTTATTTTGTAACCTAGACCAATTTGCTTTAGTGTTGATATATTTGGAGGTATGTAATAGAGTTTCAGCAGGTTCATTTAGGGAGCAAACTATAGCAAAGTGGTCAGTACATAGACTATCAATTTTATTTATATAAATTTTATTCAAAATGTTTAATGACACAATTTGTAGGTCAATTGTAGAGAATCTGCCACTTTTGGGGTTGAAATATGCATTCAGGTTTGGAGGGGTAGCAACAGCTAATTCAATATTATTTGAAGTCATATGCTCAATCAATTTACCAGTTTTATTTGCTGGTTTATTCCCCCACAAAAGGCTGTGGTTATTGAAATCTCCACAAATAATGATATTTTTTAACATATTAGAATTATTTATATATTTAAAGAAATCCATGGCATCTGTAGTTTGGCCATTAGGGTTATAAAAGCTTATTATGTAGGTTTTTGTATTATTCAGCCAAACACTGATACCAATTGCATCAACATAATTTGCAAAATCTTGAAAGTTGATGCCACAGAATCCTATATTATTTTTAACTATTAACGCTACTCCACCTCCTTTTCTCTCTGATAATCTATCCTTTTTCAGGATAGTATATCCCAGAGACTTAATTTGTTGATTTTGGGTTAAATGAGTTTCCTGGAGGCAAGCAATATTAATGGAATTATTATTCATAAAAGATATTAGTTCATTTAGCTTATTTTCTGTGAGTGATCTTACATTCCACTGGAGTATTGATATGTGTTGTGTTGTTGATTTAATTTTCATATGACTGTGTATCAATGTTCAGCTTTGTTAATAGTAAAGCAAGATCTTTTTTTGCTTGAATGAGCATATCATCAGGGATGTAGATTTTTGCCAATTCTGCAATGATTTTTGTTTTCTGTAGTTGATGTATGTTCATGGCCTGAACTGCATTACAGTTTAGAATGAATAAGCATATATTTGGGAATTGCATGTTTGGTTGTGCATCCTGTTTGTCAGTTAAGGGATTAATTCCTGGTAGTGTTTCTGGTTTGTTTCTTCTTGGGAGGGGGGCCAGGCTGATCTCATCTCACCAGACAAGGAGGCTTGTTGACTTGGTGATTCCTTCTGATAGGGATTCCTTCTGCATTAGGGGCGTTTGACTTGGGGGTTTTGGTTGGTTTCATTACGGGCTTTATTTGGTATTGTTGGGCAGCATTTGCTTCCATTGCTGCAAAGGTGTATGGAATGGCCTTTTCTGTTGCTATTTGGAGTGTTAGTGCTCTTTTCTTATTTGCAGGGCATAGTTTTTATTGCTAGATTCATGTGGGCCTTTGCAATTGATACATGTAGGCTGAGTGTTGTTGCAAGTTGTCAACTCTTTAGGATGGAATGCTTTACAATTACTACACTCTAGGAGATTTTCATTGCATTTGTTTGTTGTGTGTCCCAGTTTGAGACACTTCTGACACTGGATAGGCTTTGGTTTGTATTCCTTGTGTGGTTTCATTTGCCCAAATAGGAATAACTTTTCTGGGATATTAATTTTTTCCTTCAGTGTAAATAAGAAGGATCTACTTGTTTTTAGGCCATTAGAGTTAGGTTTACCAAGTTGGGTAACATCTTCAACTGGGATTGTGTTGCCAGCCCTATCTGAGAGCCCTTCTTTTAACTCCTGAATGGGTATTTCTGGGGGAACATTATAAACTACTATTTTTGTTGGGGATTGTTTTGGGTTCCTTTTAGATGCATTAATTGGGGTATTCAGAAGAGATTTTAGATTAATTATTGTGTCTGCTGATTTCTGATCTTGGACAGCTATTAGCAGAGATCCATCACAGTGAATATTAAGAGAGAACATAGATTTTAGCAATTTGAAAATTGCAACTCTTATTGCAGTAATCTTTTTTATTTCAAAGGGGGTAATAGGAGAAATTTTATGGTAAATTCCTAAGTTTTGGGAGGGAGGATCTTGGGCGGGGAGAGGGGAAATGCTTTTGATCGGGGAGATTTTTTTCCTTTTTTTAGAGCTTCTAGAAACCCATTATCATCATTTATAGCGACATTAGCCCCTATACTGATCATTGTCCTATTCTCAGAATTGGAGCTATCATGTGAACTTTGTGATAGTGAGCTTGACCAGCCAAGATGGATATCAATTTCACTGGTATTTGGGGTGGGATCTGGGGGGATATTTTTTTTTTTTTGGAGGACTTCTAAGCATTGCCTATTGGAATAAGCTTTAAACTAAAACAAGAAAGGATATTACAATGATAACAGACCATCTGCACTCTACTGTGGGGAAAGTTTCACCATCCACAAAAGAAACACCACAGTATGGCCCTGAGGAGGATTTGAGCATGATTGATTTGGTACAACTACTGATTAATTGAGATAATAATTCACAAGAAATTTATTTTAAATTTATTAAAATGTTGCTGCTGAGTGACTTTCTGCATGAGATTATTCTGAATTTGTCTTTTTCTGATCTTGGAGATTGTTTTTACTTTTTTTGTTAATTTAGTCTGAATTACAATAAGGTGGAAAATAAAAGAAACTGGACCCTGAGATTTTAAATATAGAATTCAAATCCGTCTCAAGGGCAAAGTTAGTTGTTGCTACTTTAGAGATAAGACCTGATTATTTCCTTGTTAGAAGGAAGTGGATCTTCATGGTATAAAGCTCTGTGATAAATAAAAGTTAGGTTCAAAGCTTTTGGGTTCTTTATTTCTAGGTTTTAGGAGTTGTTAGGATTTTAGAATCACTAGTAAATTGGAAGGGAATATTTCTTGAATAAACACTTCTTTCTGTAGATGCTTGTCAAGACGGTTTTTGGAGCTGTTTAGATTTGGTGCTGACACTACTTCTTTGGGTAACAAGTTCCAGTCTTTAACTGCTCTAACTGACCAGAATGAAGATCTCTGTCTAGTTGATGCTGTTTGTTTCTTGATTTTTGCAGAATTACCCCTAGTATAGACATTAGTCTAACCACAGAAAAATTTGTCAAACTTGCTTCTATCTAGATCCTTTCTTGATCTTCTTCTATTTAACTGCAGGCGGGCTTTTCAGTGATACTATTTAGCCCTTTTCCTTTTGCTTCACTCTGTGGGCTACAGAGCTACTGGCTTGATTGCCTCATGATTATTAGATATTTTCAGATATCTTTCAGTAGATCTTTCAACTCTAGGAGCTCAATTATGAGTTGATAGATGTCGATTTCTATGCTCTGATTGCAGGTATAGTTGGCTAGGCTCTTGGCTGATAGTGAGATTTTGTGGTGTTTGAAGCATTTTAACAGTTTGCAAAGCAAGGTATGTTGTGCAGACGTCAGCATATTACATTGAAATAGGCAATGGTCAATTGTTTCATTATTCATATTACAATGCCTGCAAAGAGGGGACAGGGGAATTGAACCACTTGAATTAGAAAACTTACACGAGAGTGCAAGAAAATTTAGTCCATTTGTTCCAGGACGAATTCTATGATAAATTTTAGAAAGATACTTATTGGGAAAGGGGGAAAGGATTAATCTTATTAAAATTAATATCTGATAGCCTCCATCGGTAAATATCTCTAATCGGGATTGGTCTCCCACTTGGCTGGTCAATATTTATAGCATTTTTTGCTATTTCATCAACCTGATGATTACTTACTTATGCCAGAGTGGCTAGGAATATACTGAAAATAAGTTTTTATGCCACTTGAAGCAAGATTATCTATAATACTGAGACAATGATAAGTGTCAATGTCCAACTTATACTGAGGAGCTGAGGCCAGCAACTCAAGGCTGGATAAAGAGTCGGAATATACAATAATATTATTTGAATTTGCAATCAAAGGTTGGTTTTCCTTAATGTGTTCTAATGCCATGATTATGGCATTTAACTTAGCAGACATTATAGATAAATTATTATATAATCTCTCGCCCATTGCAATTTTTAGGTGAGGAAGGAAAGCACCACTTGCTACCTTCTCATTCATTTTTGACCCATCAACAAATATTTGGAAGTGATTTTTATATGTAATTGTATTAAGTTCAGCAAATGTTTTCTGGACAAAAGCAATGGGGGTTAAATCTTTCGTCCACTTTGAGAAATCAGTATTTATTATGGGACTTGACCAATTCCATGGAGGGGATTGGGGGAAAGTGGGTGGAATAGACTTTACTGGTACAGGGAACTTCTTCTGAATGTTGGCATACTCATCTGCAATGCCTCTATACATGGCTGGATTTCTTAACCAATTATGTAGGGGGTGTGAGCTATTTTATTCAATTTTTGTAAGATGTTTTGTCAAGAGAAAGCTACGTATCTCCCTTATTGTTGTTAATCCACTCTCCATAAGCAGAAACTTGGTGCTTGTGGGTTTCCTAAGACCAAATATGAGGCGTATTATATCATTTGGTGTTGTTTCAATTTTTTGCATCTGGGTCTTTGCACATGCACCATATACAATGAGCCCATAGTCAATATGGGGTCTTATATGTGATTTATAAAACTGGAGTAAGGTTTTCTCCTTACAGCCTCAGGGTGTGGAAAGAAGTCTTTTTAGTATATTTGTTTTTCTATAGCATTTTTTT
>JAQQPU010010921.1:0-29055 GCA_029168905.1 Artemia sp. Kazakhstan ARC1039 | reverse complement strand
AGTTCTGGAAATTAGGTCTTTTAGGATGGTCAGAGCTTTCAGTGCAAAGGTTGTAACTTATGCCCTGGGGGCATATAAGATTTATATAGAAAGTTGTTGTAGAAATTTCAAAAGGGGCTCATTTGATTGGAAATTGAAATTGCCCTTTTTAATAGTCGAAAATGAGCGGAGAGTAATTAACCCCCCTCTTATGCCCTCCATTTCCCCAAACACTTTCAATCAAAGTTTAGATATAGCCATTTTGTTCAACGTAGTTGAAAGTTCTGAAATTATGTATTTAAGGATGACAAAACCCCCAGAGTCCCCAGGGCGAAGGTTGTATGTTATGGCAATTTTAATTTTGATTGGATGTGTTTGGGGGAACGATGGGCACGGGGGGGGGAGGGCTATTTGCCCTCCAATCTCTTTTGTCTATTAAAACAGGCACTAGCCCTTTGAATTTCCAATCGAATGAGCCTTTTTTTAAGTTTCTACGACTACGCCTTTTTTCGACTATTTAAAAGTGCGCAAGCCCTTTGAATTTTCAATCGAATGAGCCCTTTTTCAAGTTTCTACGACAAACATTTTCAGTAAAAACCTTATATTCCCCCAGGGCATACCTTATAACCCTTGCCCTGAAGACTGTGGGGGGAGTGTCCTGCTCAAAGGTATAATTTCCTGAACTTTAAACTGCGTAGAACAAAATGACTTTCTAAAAATTTTGATTGGATATGTTTGGGGAAATGGTGGGGGTGAGAGGGGGGTTAGTTTTCCTTCAATCACTTTCGACTATTAAAAGGGCAATAGCCCTTTCAATTTTCAATTGAATGAGCCCTTTTGGATGTTTTTACAACATCAATTTCAATAAAAACCTCACATGCTCTCAGGGCATAGTTTAAAACCCTTGCCCTGAGGGTTGGGGGGGGGGATGGATTGTCATCCTTAAAAGACCTAATTTCCAAAACTTTCAACTGCGTTGAATAAAATGGCTATCTAAAAATTTTGATTGGATGTGTTTGGGGAAAAGGTGGGCGAGAGAGGGGGGTTAGTTGCCCTCAAATCACTTTCGACTATTAAAAAGTGCACTAGCCCTTTAAATTTCCAATCGAATCAGCCTTTTTTCAAGTTTCTACGACAAATATTTCAATAAAAACCTTACATTCCCCCAGGGCATATTTGTATCGTAACAGCAAAAAAAGTTTATGCTCGTAAAATATATATCGGTTACAAGCCAAATACGCACATTTTTTTAGAAATAACTACAAAACCAATGCTGTGTTTGTGTATTTGCTTTGTACCTTGACGCCTCATTCTTTTAAGATTCAATTAGAACCTTTGAAGCTTCATTTGACAGTTAAAATTGTTTTGAAAGACTTAATTACTTGCTGAGAAACTGTTGAATGGGAAGGCTGAGAAACTGTTAATTACTTGGATTCAATGTGATAATGACAGTTGGCTGAAATATCTATTTGGGAAGTTAGAAGCTTTAAGATAAGGCACCGTCGATAGTCTCTCTTTAAGTAACCCTAGTACGCACCAGTATTTAAACCCAGATTTGGTGTATAAAAAGCGGCATACAATAATGCCCAAGTGGTCTCAACCCTCAGAAATTACGTATATCAGGTGGCGCATTCCAAGCATCGAGAAAGTTTGTCAAGCGTTATTGTGCCTAGCGTGGCGGAACTGTGCGGAACACATGATGCTTCAATATGTATAGGGGACGACCGAAAGACAGCAGAAAGGGGACGACCCCTCGAATAATGCCAGTTTCAGAAAAACTGTATTTCAGAGCTGGCTGTTAACACATGCAGCAAACTTCTTTTAACTGACGTTGTTGTAATCCTACCTAGCCATTGCTGAGTATGTGGACTGGGCTTTAGCCCTATCGAAGTTCAAAGGTGCTATGAACAGTCTATTGTATCAATGCTCTTGTACAGGAAATAAAAGCCTGTTAACTACCGCTGTACACTGTATGACACAAGAGAGTAACTGACTGATTGACCCGGAATCAAGAACCGATTAATCTATTTAGCCTATTTATTAAATTTCGACTCTGAACTAAAAAACGCAAAGGATTAGTTATAAGGTAAAACGGTAGTATGTGATTGCTCTCAACAGGCCTCTTCTTGTTTTTTTTTTTTTTTTGTTTTTTTTTATACATCTTAGTGATGTAGAATTAAGGAAATTCTTTAAATGTTCTGTTCTTCATTTTTAATGTAATTTGTCAATGGCAAAAATGTTAGTAAAACTCTTTAGCGTTACCCGTAACTTTACAACTCGATTCCCAAACCTGTTTTGATTTTAGTCTATCACCTTTCTCTGAATTTTATTCGATGAAACGATTTCTATTGTTTATCTGTGTGTTTCTGTGACATTTACTGTTGTTGATTAGCAATGTCTTGAGAGCTTTAGTTTAGCTTGTAAATATTGAATGTGGAAAATATTTTTTTATTTAAGTTTTATGGTTTGACTATTTGTTCTCATTGTTCTTGTATTCAACTTGAAAGCCGTAAATATTAAAATTGATTTTGCATTATCTTAATGTTAAGCTCCATAATAAGAAGCAATAAGGAGAAAAAAGAGTTTTCTGCTTGGTAAAAGGTTTTCAGCTGCACATTGTGGTTTTTGAGTCTATATTTCCTTTTGTTTGACTTATTAATTAAGCTTCTGACCCTCCCAGAAGGGGCCGAAGGAGTTATCCTTGTTGTTAAAATTCATTCACAGATTCCCAAAATGAAAATTTTCGAGATAGTGTTGAATTTAATTTATTAAAACAAATGGTTTTAATGATTTAATACAGTTATTCAGTGACAACATGCTAAATTTGGTATGATAAATACTAAATTGAATGCTTGTTTATTCAGCTACACACTTGAGTTTTTGTATATTATGTTTGTTCTTTGGGAGACAACAAAAGCGTTGCCCAACTCATTTTTGAAAAGAAGTGAAGGATATACCACAGGGGATCCAGCCGGGGGAGGGGAAAGTACCTCCCCTATGTTTGGCAAATTTCTTTTTTTGGGTATCTTCATTGGAAAACAAACAAACAAACAAAAAATTCCCCCCCCCTTCTCTTAGGTTTTGAAAAAATATGGTTTTGTATAATTGAAAAAATCATTGCCCTCTACATTTTTGTGAATTACCCCTTTACTTTTTAAGAATCCAGAAACACGCGAGAAAGACAGAATCTAAAAAGACCGAGATGCTTAATGAACAACAGGTTTCTGCTACTTGTGAGGTGTTGCTCACTCCGTGACAAAGATTTAAACTTTAGTTTTTTGGGAGTTGAAGGGGCAAAAAAGGTACATAGGTTAGGTTAAGTTAGATTACGTATTAAATATATGCTATGCTTTACCCTCACCCCCTAATGTGCAAATATATCCCAAATTTGTTTCTAAACTATTATATTTTCATCCTACTTTGTTTTATTTCATTAGCATTAACGAAACTTCACTTATCGTGTGTTTCTGGATTCTTTGTAAGTACCGGTGCCCCTTATATACCGTTTCATTTGGGTAAGCTACCCTATTAAGACAATTCTTATTTTTCCTTTCTAAACCTCTTTTCTTATGGAGCTTGAGCCTTATTTTTCATCACCTACAAAATTAATAAAATCTAAAACCTTCATCTTATATATTGTCTTTTTTCACATTGATAATGATGTTACAGGCTCTTCTGATGCAAAGCCAAAGAAAGTGACAGACGAAACTTTTGACGGTCGAGATTCATTAATACCTGAAAAAATAAAGTTGAATGCTCAAGAATCTGAATCACCTGAAACGCCTAAAGACGTGCTATTTGCTTCATCAACAGATTCAGAAAATTATTTGACCCCACTTAAGCCCCGACGTCTAGCTAATTATAAACGTTTATCAGATATAGATATATCAAACATAATAAGCCCGCTTGTCATCCCAAATTATCCTCCAACGCCAGAGCCAAGAAAAGCAATAATTGTTCCACCCCCAAATTTTGATTCTTCATCAGATTCATCTGGATATGAAGTGGACCATTGGAATTGGAAGGTAAAGAATTGTCTAGCATTGCTAAGGTTTGGGATAAGAGTATGGAAATCGATAAATCAACACTCAGTAATGATGAAAACTACGAAATAACACTTTATGAAACGGATGAAAACTGTGAAAATGGATTATCCTCCAACGCCAGAGCCAAGAAAAGCAACAATTGTTGTCCCACCCCTAAATTTTGATTCTTCATCAGGTTCATCTGGATATGAAGGTGGACCATTGGAGGACGAGCAGGATATAAGAGGCGCATTCATAAGTGACATAGCTCGTGAGCTTAACGAGAAAGATACCATATTTTTGGAAGAAACAAATGCTACAACTTCAAGTAAAGGTAAAGAATTGTCTAGCATTATAAATGAAGTTATGAATGTAGTTGATAGCACTGACTAAGTCTACGGAAAAAGTAAGATGTACTTTTCCAAACTTCCTCCATGGAAAGATCCTCCCTTGTAAACCCCAACCCATCCAACTCCCCCACCTGCCAGAACCCCTTCCATGAAAACGTTATGCTTCCCAATAACCAATACTGTATGTAAAAATTGGTCAAAATTGCAGCCCTTCCCCCAGAGACTGTTGGGGATTAAGTCATCCTCAAAGACACAGTTACTATATTGTTCGACCATGCTGATCAAATTTATTATCTCAAAATTTTGATCGGGTGACTGGGGAAAAAATGAGCGCGGCAGGGGCCCAGTTGCCCTCCATTTTTTGGTCACTTAAAAAGGGGCACTAGAGCTTTTAATTTCAAATGAGCCATTTCACAATATTCTAGGGCCACTGATTCGATACGATCACCCATGGAGAAAAAAAAAACAACAAATAGACACGTATTCGTGATCTTTCTTCTGGAAAAAAAATACAAAATTCCACTTTTTCGCAGATAGGAGCTTGAAACTTCTATAGTAGGGTTCTCTGATACGCTGAATCTGATGGTGTGGTTTTCATTAGGTTTTTATGACTTAGTGGGTGTTTTACTCTTCGAAAATTAGGCAAATTTTCTCACGTAACTTTTGAGGGGCAGGACTAAACTTGATAAAATTTATTTATTTGAAATGAGCATGAAAATCTGATTCTTTTTTATACATCTAATGGTATCAAAATTCTGTTTTTTAGTTTCAGTTATTATTAAACTGGGTCGCTCCTTACTTACAGTTTGTTGCCACAAACTGTTTGAAAAGAGGTGTAGTTATCTAGGTTCAAGAGGTCTTTTTTAAGCGGTAAATTAACGATTTGCTACAAATTCGCTTTGTAACAAATCTATTTGGCAGGGAGATTCTCAATTCGGCTTAAGGCTTATTCAAATGTGTTTTGCTTACAAGTAGTAATGGCCATAAAGACGCTGATTACACAAGACCTGTCGAATCACTTTCTGCAGCTAAACCCATATCTGGGCCATTCAGAGATGTTCCTGCGAACACTCCACCATTTATGGTGAGTTGAATATAGTAGCCTCTAGCCAAGACGGGTTTGGTGAGGAATGCGTCGCGGGTTAATTCAGAACGAGGAAAGGAATGGTACAGTCAGAATTGTTCTATCTTGTAACATTACGAAGAATCAAACAGTTGTAGTAACGAACTGTAAGTAAGAAGCGACCCGGCTCAATAGTAACCGAAACTCTAAAAACGAGATTTTGATACCAAAAGATACGTTAAAAGAATCAAATTTTAATACTGATTTCAAATACATAAGTTTCATTGGGTTTAACCCTACTCATCAAAAAATACGTGCCTGAGAAAATTGGGCTGATGAAGACCACCCAAAAGCTATAAAACCTTAATGAAAATCACAACAAACGATTCAGCTTATCAGAGAACCCTACTGTAGAGGTTTCAAGCTCCTCCCTGCAAAAATGTGGAATTTTGTATTTTTGCCAGAAGCAAGATTACGGATGCGTGTTTATTTGTTTTTTTTTGTTTTTTTTTCCTTGGGCTGATCGTATCAACCCAGTGATCCTAGAATATCATGGGAGGGCTCATTCGAATGAAATTAAGTTCTAGTGCCCTTTTTAGTTGACCAAAAGAATGGAGGACAACTAGACCCCCCTCCCACTGTCATTTTTCTCAATGTCTCCCGATCAAAATTTTGAGATAGCCATTTAGTTCAACATGGTCGAAAATATAATAAATGTCTTTTTATTAGCATGGGGCTGTAAGGGATGGCCGCTCCTTCATAGACAGGACAATTTAGTTCGTTAAGGATTGTAGCATTTTTCTCTACTTTAAATTCATTTTGATATTTCATATCGTGTCAAGCGTAACCGTGAATATAATGCCCGTACCACATCACAGTCACATCTATCGATAAAGAAAGCCACATATCATAAATAACACGGCAATTTTCTTGATTTTAGCGTCACACTTGTATTTAAAAAGCAAAAAAATTATATTGCAAGAAATTAGTTTAAAGAGTTTTCTTTAACTCTGTTGGAGAAAAAACCTTTTCCATAAATTATTTCAAAAACAAAATAATCTGTTAACTTTCAGAAAACCCTGGGAAGGGTCCAATGAAGCTTACAACCTTGATTAAAACTAATTTTTTCAGAACTAAAACAAAACTCAATTTGATTTTGAGCTTGGGGTTTGACCCCCCCCCCCCCCCATGAAAAATTCTTTGACTTGTGGACAGGTCATAAAAATGTATGTAAAAAAATAAACTATTTCACGTAAAATCCTAAAAGACATTTCCCGACTCGTAAATTAAGTTTTAAGAATACAGGGGGGAAAAATCATTATTTTTTTACCGTCAGACATAGTCTACTGTAGGTGAACCCTATCTTCTTCTTTCTTTACTCCAACAGTAATTTGTGTCCAACTGTTCTCTAATAATAATAAGTCTTCTTAACTTTTGCCAAATTTCTCTCCCAGGTAGAAAAACCACTGTTCTAAGTTTCCATCTTTTATAGTTTCAAAAAGCATGCCTTAAAAGTTGACTCTGACCAAGAAAATCATGTTTGAAAGTCGAACAATGCTCAACTCGAAAAATTACGAACGGCAAACGTAATTGGCGCTGTAGTCGTGCGTAATTTTGATTTTATCGACAAGTATGACTATAATGTGGCACGGGCATAACGGGAAGGTGTCTGCCAAGGTTTTCCTCTCCTCTTCATATTTTAATTTTTCAGAAAAGTTTCATGCTTTGATTTTCGTTTTAAATATTTTGATTTCTTTATTCGAAATGCTCAAGAATATGTTACTATTCGTCTAAGAAGTACTTTTGAAGTTTCAGGTTCCCATGTCCCTCTCCCAACTATAAAAATTATTTATTAAATCAATAAATTATACATTTATTTATTAAAAAATACATTATTTAATTTAGTAAATTAACTGTTTTCATAAATTATTTTATACTAAATTAAAGTAAATAAATAAATAATTTATATTTATACATTATATTTATCATTATTATCATTACATTTTTTTATCATTATATTATTGCTACAATTATATTATTTCGTTATTATATTTATTTTACTATTCATTATTTATTAGCATACTTTTATAAATTATTTTGTAAATTATTATTTAATCAATAAATTATTTGTTTATTTGTTTAAAGTTAAAAAGATTAGTTATTGCAATTAATAAATTATATAAAAAAAAGTAAATAATTTAAAAGAATCACCGTTTAGTGAAATCGTCAGGTTGTGATGCTGCGCTGCAGCTAAGGTAATGGCTCGCTCGCTCAAACTGGTCAATATTGGAAAATACTGAATGACACTTTCAGTTGCCATTCGATTGTTCAACCCACAAACGTAGATCTGATCCTTATTTTTGATTTTGATATAAGTCGCCTTTCGTCCAGCCCATACGTCATCGAACAAAGCAACTTCCTTTCGTCTCGGCTTGTCAGTCTTCAAAACAATCTTCTGAGGCTCCAAGTATGTAGCTAAAGAGTATATTATTATAATAATAAAAAATGATATAAAATAATTATATATAGGTATTTTGCATTAAATTATTATCATTAAACACCAAAACGAAAAACTATTACAGCTTTAGCTTATGATAAAGTCATGTTCAATAAATGAACATGAAAAACTTACCTATGGACAAATACTAGGAGCCTACCGGAACTATTAACGCATTTAATGGCAAATGAATCACTAATAGCCGGGTAAAAGTGGATAATAATTATAGGCAGCGCTGCTTAAGCAAATCCCCCCAAACTTAATCCCCCAAAGTCCCCGGAAGGAGGGCTGAAAGTTATGAACTTTACCCAATGTTTACATATAGTATTGGTATTGGGAAGTAAACAGACTTTTTCAAGGGAGATTTTTTTCTGGAAGTGGGGGGGGGGGCGGTTATATGGGAGGACCTTTCCATGGGGGAAGGGACATTGCTATTAAGAGGGTGCCAGATTTCCCAGCATTATTTAAAAAAAAAGATCAGAATTTTAATAAAGAATAAACAAGTTTTTCAACTGAAAGTAAGGAGCAACATCAAAGCTTAAAACGAACAGAAATAATTATGTATATGATTGGGTTCGTCCCCTAGTCAATACCTCGCTCTTTAAGCCAAAGATTTCTTAGTACTTTCATAAGAGCTATTTATTCTAATTAACGACCTTTTTGATTAAGCAGTCATTTTTAAAGAATTGGAACAATATTTGAACTTTAGCGTAAAGAGCAAGGTATTAACTAGGGGCGAACCCCCTAATATAAGTATTAAAATATGGGTATAGAAGTTTGTTACGTAAGTTAATTCGTAAGTTAAGTACATTTATTACTGATTAAAACGTTTGTAAATAAAACTAAACAACTTTCGAGAAAGCCATTTAACCAAATAAAAGTAAAATTAACATGCATTGTTTTTTTTTTATTGTAAATGTAAGATGAGCCATAAGCAAAATGGAAAGATCCTCCCACATAACCCCCGACCCACTCCCCCCTCCACTACCAGAGAAAATCCCCCCTGAAAACGTCTGTATATTTCCAAATAACCAATACTATATGTTAACATTGAATAAAGTTCATAACTTTCAGCCCTCTCCCCGGCGACTTCGGGAGATTAAGTCACCATAAAAGACCTAGTTACAATATTTTCGAACCTGCTGAACAAAATGGCTATCTCAAAATTTTGATCGGGTGATTGAGAAAAAAATGAGCGTGGGAGGGGGCCTAGTTGCCCTCCTTTTTTTGATCACTGAAAAAGGGTATTAGAACTTTTAATTTTCGTTTAAATGAGCCCTCCTGCAATATTCTAGGACCACTGGGTCGATACAATCACCCCTGGGGAAAAGAAAAAGCAAATAAACAAATAAATTCCGATAAAAAAATAGCACAAGACGATGAAATGAAAGTTTTATTTTTTTTTTATTAATATACAACCCGTTGGACGGATGCGTGTTTATTTGTTTGTTTTTTTGTTTTATTTTTTTCCCAGAGGCGATCGTATCGACCCAGTGGTCCTAGAAAATCGTGGGAGGATTCATTGGAACGGAAATTAAAAGTTCTAATGCTCTTTTTAAGTGACCAAAAAATAGAGGGTAACTAGACCCCCTCCTACGCTCATTGTTTTCCCAAAGTCAGCTGATCAAAATTTTGAGATAGCCATTTTGTTCAGCATGGTTGAAAATATGATAAACTTTGTCCTTTAGGATGACTTAATTCCCCCCAAGTCCCCGGGGCAGGGTTGAAAGCTATGAACTTTACACAATGTTAACATATAGTATTGGTTATTAGGAAGTATACAGACGTTTTCAGGGGGTATTTTTTCTGATAGTAGGGGGGTGGGAAGATCCTTCCATGAAGGGAATTTTCATGGGGTAAGGGACATTGCGACGGATTTCCCAGCATCATTTTCCAACTGAAAATAAGGAGTAACATCAAAACTCAAAACGAACAAAAAACATTACGTATATGATTGGGTTAACCCCCTGGTCAATACCTCGCTCTTTAAGCAAAAGATTTTTTAGTACTTTTTAGTACTTTCACAAGAGCTATTTATTCTAAGTAACGGTCTTTGTGATTAAGGGGTCATTTTTAAAGAATAGGAACAAAATTCGAACTTTAGCTTAAAGAGCGAAGTATTGACTAGAGAGCGATCCCCCTAATATACGTATTAAAAATATATGAACATAGAACTTCGTTACGTAAGTTAATTCGTAAGTTACGTGTATTAATTACTAATAAAAACGTTCGTAAATAAAATGAAACAAGTTTCGAGAAAGCCATTTAACCAAATTAAAGTAAAATTAATATGCAAATTTTGTTTTAATTATTCATGTACGGTGAGCCTAAATCAAAACCTGCATTAATTCAAAAACGTTCGAAAATTAAATGAAAAAAACAAGTTTTTTAACTGAAAGTAAGGAACGACGTTAAAACGAACAGAAATTATTCCGTAAATGAAAGGGGCTGTACCCTCCTCAACACCTCGCTCTTTACGCTAAAGTTTGACTTTCTATCAGCTCTTATTTTTTTTAACAATAAAAAACTTTAGCGTAAAGAACGAGGCGTTGAGGAGGGGACAACGCCTTTCATATACGGAATAATTTCTGTTCGTTTCAAGTTTTAACGTCGTTCCTTACTTTCAGTTTTAATACTGCGTTTTTATTTAATTTATTTACACATAAATCCATCAACGAAATTTTCAGGAAGGGGACATTGAGACCTTGCCGAAATTTAAAAGTTACTGAATCAAAGAAAATAAATAAAAATGTCGCAACATATTATTTTGATCTTTTTTTCACTCTTCTCTGAATTTAAATGTTTCCTTTTCTCTCTAAGTGTTATGTTCAAGTTTTCAAGTTTTAACGTCGTTCCTTACTTTCAGTTTTAATACTACGTTTTTATTTAATTTATTTACACATAAATCCATCAACGAAATTTTCAGGAAGGGGACATTGAGACCTTGCCGAAATTTAAAAGTTACTGAATCAAAGAAAATAAATAAAAATGTCGCAACATATTATTTTGATCTTTTTTTCACTCTTCTCTGAATTTAAATGTTTCCTTTTCTCTCTAAGTGTTATGTTTTATATTATTTCCATGTCAACCAAGGGTGGATTCAGCATTTTCTATTTGGCGGGGTGGGGAGGTTACAATAAATTAAAAAAAAAACTTATATGCATTTTGATGCGTTTTGAGAAGTCTCCCTCCCCGTTAACCTCTTTCTCCCCTGGACAAATTATTGGTATCTACGCTAAAGATGTCTAGTTTGATGCAGGCAAAATATGTGTGCGACTGTTTCTTTCATTTTTCTTTTTACTGGCCATAGGACCGCCGCTGCATAAGATTTCTTTCTTTGTTTTTATGACGGTAGGTCAATTCGACCTTGGAACTTTAACGTTCTATTCAAATTGTCAATTATTTTTTATTATATACTATTGTTTAGTTTCAACACAACAGTTATTTATTTTATACAATTTCTGTTGAAAGGCCCAAAAAACGAAAATTTGCAGTTGTAGTTACTATAAATGATTTTTTGGAACCAACAGCTGAACTATCAAACGTGATAAGATGTGAAATTTAACAACTTGGACCAGCAATTGCGACAAAACCAATAAATATGACCACACTGCCTTTCCATGACGAAAAAATAAAAGTTCAAAATAGGGATAAATCCTTTTTAATAGACAGTGTATAATAAATTTCACAAAAAAAATACCAGATATTTCGGTCACATATACAGTGACCGTCATCAGTAGTAAAACTAAACTAAACAATTTAAAACAAAAGTTTATCAAATAAAACTACATATTGTTTAAATCTCTAATTCTTTTCAAAGCAAAGGCGGAAGCTAGCCTCCTTGACATTCTTGGATTCGGTTCATTAGCGTTCAATGATATAACATTTGGACAAAAATCAACTACATTGGGTGAATGAACTTTACTCTGTCAGATTTTAATAAATTATCATAGATAGAGTTTAGCCCACCTGTATCCCGATTCAAAGCAATATTCTCGAATAATATTTTTTTATTTCAAGAGTTTCATGAAAATTTTGCTTTAAACCCCGATCCCTAGAAATCAAAGAGACATTCTAGAACAAAGTAAAATGGTCTGGAAAATTAAAAATGTTCTGAAAGGGCTGAAGTAAAATCTTCAGACTTAGAATCTTGCTTTAAAGCCGAAGAAATAGAATCTGTGTTGTAATAATCTCATTTCCAAACTCTGGTTAGCACGTCCCACATGAGCTTCCGCAAGTACATGGGATCTGATAAACCCCACTTTGTTGCCCCAATGAAGTTAGATCCTTCCCAGAATTTAGAAAACTACCCAAAGTATTATTACTCCTTAAAGCTACCCTTAGACCATTGCTTTGTGAAATTCTTTTAAGTTTTTCACTTTGCCCTGGTACATATGGTAAGGAACAAAAAATGTTTCTCCCGAGTTGTCTCCAAGACTTCCTTAGAAATTTCTAGAAACCTTTTTCTTCTTTTTGAAAAAGTCTGGTTAATTAACCATTCTGGATACATGTTGCTTATTAGTATTTTCCTTAGAAAAGACAACTCCTCAACAAATTTTGGAGAGCAAATACTAAAGATCCGATCAGTTAAAGAAATTATTAAACCAATTTTTACTTGGCGAGCGTGACCGGAACTACAAGACAAAAATCTTATTGTTATTCGGTCGTTTTTCTGTAAATTATTGTATTTCTGTTTTTCTGTATCTGTATTCTGTATCGTTTTTCTGTATCTTATTGTTATTATGTCGGTTTTCTTTAAATTTTAAAATCCAGACTATTTTGATTTTCAAAAGAAGAACATCAAGAAAAGGAAGTTTCACATTCTCTTCCGATTCAACAGTAAACTTTAAATCCCCCCCAAACAATTAAGATGTTTCAAAATTCCTTTTTATTCCTCCTCCCCATAATCCCATACTGAAATAATGTCATCCATATACCGGCCCCAGAAAATGTGTTTTAAAAAATATGAATATAACGCAATTGTTTCAATATTCTCCACAAAAACTTTGCCTTTAAAGATTGGGGTTTGTTTCAGAAAGAGTCCATAGGGTGCTATATTATCTTTGGCAGTGTAAATAATAAAATAAATTCAACCATTCATTAAATAATTAAAAGAATCTAAGATGTTTAGTTAATACAGGTTACAGAGATTTGTGTTTTCACAATTTTTACTTTAAAATTCTAGATAAAATAATCATTAGAAATGAATCGGCGCTATAATACGCATTTATAAAAAAAAGATATGTTGTTGAAAAAAAATATCCAATAGCTTTGAGCCAAGCCTTAAATGGTCTTTACAATGTTGCCTGCAAGCTGTCTCTAGTGGTAGAAATGGAGGGAAGGGTGCCCATGTTACCCTAGTTTCTTGCGCACAACAAGTGTGCACACAAAACACACATTTTGAAAAAAAAATAATTGAAAAAACAACCTAAAGTGCAGTTTTCAGATGCCATATACTACTTCTAGCAACTCAACTACTTCTAGCTGTTTCCTCTGTCTTCTCAGTAATTTTTCAACTCATGTTTTTCAAGGTTTTCATTTTTCTGTTTTCTTTTCAGTCTATTCAGTCTATTCACTGCTTATATCAAAGCCTCGTTTTCAGGCAAAGGGTTCAAACACGGGTTGCTATCGAGTTCTACATCAAGCGTTTTTAGGGTTACGGGTTCAACAGGAATCCGCTTCTAAGTGTTTTCAGCTTCCGGGTTCTCCCCGTGTTTGAACCCGGGTTCCTTGAATCTGGAACCCGTAGAAATACCAGGTTCAAACCCGAGTTCTGATTTCATTGGCGGTAAATTCAAAAATGGCTAACCACCCTGAATTCACAGCCCATGAAGTTTGCTCATTGGGATCCCAAACAGTTGATTTTGAATTGAAAATCAAGTATTTTGCAGTAGGCATGAATACATGGCTAATTGTAGAAAAAACTAAGACAGATAGTCCGAGTAATTGAGAGGGTAATTCTATTCCTCAGCATCAAGCGTTTTCATCTGTGAAGTTTCAACCCCGTGTTTTCCTTGAGAACCCGCTTTGTGAAAACGCTTGATGCACTAGACGAGAACAACCCGTGTTCGAACCCGCTGAGCCTGAAAACGGGGCTCAAGTGATTTGAGTTATGGCATGGAATTTTAAACACAATCACAGGACATAACAGTATAGACTGCTTGAAACATAATCATATATACTGCTTGAAACATAATCACAGATGTTATAGGAAAGAGAGCTGCTGAGAGCTTAATGTCCGCTTCACAAGAACAAAAATCAGTGTTTTAGTCTTTTTTTTTTTGTATATTAATATTATAATATATTTCTTTTTGCCAATTTTCCCGTTTTTATAGAATATGCCTAGCTTAGCGTCTA
Source organism: Artemia sp. Kazakhstan ARC1039 (assembly GCA_029168905.1). Taxonomy (NCBI): domain Eukaryota; kingdom Metazoa; phylum Arthropoda; class Branchiopoda; order Anostraca; family Artemiidae; genus Artemia; species Artemia sp. Kazakhstan ARC1039. The sequence continues at coordinate 14,784 of JAQQPU010010921.1, read as the reverse complement.
TTTATGAGGTAAATGTTCAACACGCCAAATTTCTCTATTTTTTTTCATATTTCAACTTTATTCTATATTTAGCCCAATAGGCTAGAGAGAACCGTGGAAAGTTCTCCCATTAAAAATTTCTGTACATTTCCAAATAACAACACTATGTGTAAACAATGACCAAGTTGCAATGACCAAATTACAGGCCTTATCCCCGGTGTGAAATTTCTCTTGGAAGATCATCCCCGGAACTTTCCTCCCCAAGGAAAGTTATCCCCCCCCCACTAAAAATGTCCGTATATTTTTTTATACCACGCACTATACGTAAATAATGGACAAACTACATAAGTTATAGCCCTTTTCCCAGGGGCTTTGGGGTGGGGAGTCTTGTTATCCCCAAAGGCGTATCTTTCAACTGTGCTGAGTCAAATGGCTGTCTCAAAATTTTGATCAGAAATCATTGCGGAAAAAGGGGCGTGAGAAGCGGGCTTTATAACCTCCAATGCTGTCGGTCAATTAAGAAGGGTACTAGAGCTGTTGATTCCCATTCAAGTGACCCCTCTCTTTGGGCATAAAAAAGGGGGCAGAAAGGGCAACTGCCCCCCTCTCCTCCCTAGAACTTTAAATTTACACTATATATTAACGAAAAATTTTGTTTGTTGGAATTTTTCTGTTGAATGTTCACTGTTAGATGGTTGAAAAAGCTGGAAATAAACAGAAATTTCCAAATATCTTTTCCGATATCGATATTCAATATTAATTTTTGGTTCAATGGTCCGATATACTGATATATCAATTTTGATAATTAATATCGCCCAACTTTTAATTGAATTGGATTCCTAGAACTGGAAGCATTTATTTAATCGTAATTTGATTTATGTCAAATCGCTTTTATGGTGTTTATGTTTTCTGGAAACTGGAAGCAGGACAGTGGGTTCATTATATCATGGTATTGCAAGAAGATAATAAGAGCATAGTTATCCAGGAAAACTAATACAGAATGTAATTGATGATTTGTGATTTTTGGTGATTATTGACGAATAAAGATTTCAAAAGGTGATAGAAATTGCTGGCGATGTGAGATTTTGTAAACTGCCGATATAACTTCAGCTCCCTCATCCCTTCCCTCACAGAATCGACCGCACCCCCTAGACAAGATGCTGCCTATGCCCATGTCCCTCTCCCAACATTTTAGGACCATTGGTTTGATATGATCAGGAGCGAATCTCCAGCATTTTTATTGGGGGAGGGGGGGGGGGAGCAGAAGTCTGCCCCCCTAGCAGAAGTTCTGCTATCGGCACAGCAGAAGTGCCGATAGAATAAGAAACGTGATAGCTACAGTTAAACGCTAATATTTACGCTTTTCAAATTCACTACGCTTTTCAAAAATTTACGTATTCAAGAGCCTATCAAGATTTGACTGAAGAGTTTTACCAAGATTTACCAAGGTTGGTTTTACCAAGTAAAATTGGGCTAAACAGAGGGGTGCCAAGGCACTTCAAGTGCAGCGGACTATTGTCCACTCAATCTTTTATGGCCACAAATAACAAAATTCCACGTTTTTGCAGATATGAGCTTGAAACCTCTTCAGCAAGGTTCCTTGATACGCTGAATCTTGATGGTGTGATTTTCATTAAAATGTTATGACTTCTAGAGGGTCTTTCCCCTTTTGTCGAAAACCAGACAAATTTTCTCAGGCTCTTAGCTTTTAATGGGTAAGACTATACTTAATGAAACTGCAGAGTTTGAATGCAGAGTTGGTGGGGTTATCTTTTTTCGATCCCACATGGCTAATAAATTGCTCTGTAGCACCGATGAACCATCAGAGCACACTAGGGTTGTAAACCCAAAAGTCAGGAAAGAAAAATTAAAACATGTAGTTGATGGAGGATTGGTAAATTTACTAACCAAAGAAAAGTTTAAATTTTTTGACCGATTTAATATAAAAACAGATTTCCTAAGACAACACCCAAACACCTGGCCTCAAAATAATGGCTTCCAAGAAGGATTGAAAATTGTTAAAACATTAAAAGTAGTTAATGATAGGGCTAAGCGTGGTGATAAATTAATAAACGACTTGAACAACCTTCTGACAAAAGATGAAGACCAAAAGTAATATTTCCGCCAAGTTGTAAGCAAATGTCGAGTATTATATCCTAACGTTTTAAAAACTACTTTAACAAAAGCTCTAGAATAGATTAAATAACATTGTAAAATAATGTAAAATTATCAATCATTTCTTTGCCTGTTTTGTGAATATTATATAACTGACTTTTATTTTTCAAAATAAAAAATGTCATTGGACTTATCAGTATTATTTTTTTTTATCATATTTCTAAACTAAAAAATATACCAAAACAGCAAAATTTATCACTTAATAACAAAACAAAGTACGCTCCTAGTGGTACCAGGTTACGTTTTTGGGGATAAATACTGTTTTGACTCGGTTTGACTTAAAAAAACAACAACAATTATGTATAGAATATGAATTTTGAAGAATAATATTGGCTATTCTTAGTGTTCTGGAGTTATGGCCCGATATGTTAGCTTTTTAACAATAAATTAGAATTTTTTCAAACTTTGCTTGAAGCTAAATCTTCAATTATGTTCCTCCTGACCGGCCAGTTGCGACTTAAGAGGTACAATAGAACCTTAAAAGGATTGCAGTGACTTAAAAGAACCCAGGACAGTAGAAATGTAATCTGACTGTTTGAATTGATTTAGTTTTATTTTAGATAATCAAGGGCACGGACAGAAAATTTTCCAGGGACGTGGCCAATTACCAGAATAGTGGAGATTGGAGGAGAAATGAAATTTCTGGTAAAAAAAGAATGTAAAAAAATGCATCGTTGAAAACTTAAGTATCATTTTTGAGTTTTAACGAGTTAGCTAGTATATCAAACTCGTTGACAAGCATATAAAACTTTAAAAAGATCAAAGAATTGGTTTATATGCATTTTTGGTACTTTTTTAAGATTCGGACAAAAATCGCAGGGTTGGTGTCAAACCCAATAATCTCCCCCCCCCCCCCTCTCCTGGATACGGTCTTGATAGGAAATATAAAAAAATAACTTATTACCAGCGCCATCTCTATAAGCAACTTACTTTGGTCTTCTTGACTTTGGTGCTGGCACACTTGAATCCGCATTGTTCACTTCTTCTGGATGACTGTTCTCTTTTTGATCCCATAGCCAATCAGCTGCATGTTCCGTATGGTTGTTCCTCTCTGACCGTCTGTGCATAATCTGAATGAAAAATACATTTGATAGTTTTTGTTGAATAAGATTTTTTTTACTGTCTGGTGACAGGATTTAATTGACAATTTAAACAATAAATGAAACCTTGGATTCAAAATCAACTGAGCCAATTTTAATTGGGGGTTTTAGCGTAAAAATTCTGAATTAACCCTTTTATTCTTTTATCAAACCATAATTACTCAGGAAATATTCAAAAAAGACCCTAAATAATAAAATATGAATTAATAAAAAAGAATCAAAATTTCAGTGTACTACAATATACTACAGACAACTCTTTACAACAGAAAAGTGTGTGAGGATGGGCGTCAAAATGCGGATGAAATAGTGGATGAAAGACAGCAAAAAAGTCATTTCGCACGTTTTTTGCTGCCTCTGCACAATTTAGCTTTTTCCGGGTATCGAGAGGAGGTTGATGCCTCTGTAATTGCCACAGGCTGTCGCCTCTGTGGCAAGTGACCAAGTGACCCTATTCAAGTGACAAAAAAAAAAAAAAAATGGAGTACAACTAGGCCCCGTCCCACGCTCATTTTTTTCCCAAGTTCACCCGATCAAAATTTTGAGATAGCCATTTTGTTCAGCATGGTCGAAAATATAATAACTATGTCTTTGAGGATGACTTAATCCCCCACAATCTCGGGGGGAAGGACTGCAAGTTATGAACTTCGCCCAATGATTACATATAGTATTGGTTATTGGGAAGTATACAGACGTTTTCAGCCAGGTAGTAGGGGGTGGATCGGGATATATGTGGGAAGATCTTTCCATGGAGGAAGTTTTCATGGGGGAAGAAACATTGCTATGAAGGGAGCGCCGTATTTCCAAGCATTATTTAAAAAAACGATCATAAATTAAATAAAAAAAGTTTTCAACTGAAAAACTTTTCAACTTAAAAACTTTTCAACTGAAAACTTTTCAACATCAAAACTTAAAACGAACAAAAATTATTACATATATGATTGGGTTCGCCCCCTAGTCAATACCTCGCTCTTTACGCTAAAGTTTTTTTAGTGCTTTCATAAGAGCTATTTATTCTAATTAACGGCCTTTGTGATGAAGAATAGAATAGAATTTTATTTTTAAAATTTCTTTCACAACATGTTTTGCCGAATTTGAATTTTACGTCCAAAAAAAAAAAACACTATTTATATATATTTCAATGCCACTATAAATATTGCAAAAGAAATATATGAAAAAGGTCAACACTTGATTAAAAAGTAAAAATAAAAACAAAATAGAGAACAATAAAATTATTGAAAATGCATTAAAAATATGATGAGTAAGAAATTTATTTAAAAAGTCAAAAAGAAAAAAAAATAAGAGATAATAATAAAATTAAAGACTAATTCTCCTGGCTATTGTACAACTCAACAAAACTCGGAACAAAACTCTTCCGATACCTTTCATGTTTAGCGGGGATGGGAGTCAGTTTGGGGATTTTTTTGGTATTTTATACGGGGCGGTCTGTTGCGGGCAGGAAAGTAGGGTTCGGGGATGATGGAACGTAATTGAGGAACAGACAGGGTCTTGGTACCGAAACGAAAGCATAGGAAGTTCCTTCTCTCGGCCAACGTGGTGATCTTGAACTTACCTAGAAGATAATGATATGGAACCTTCCCTTCACAATTTATGATTCTAAGTGCTCGTTTTTGGACATTTTCAATCTTATAAATATGCTCTGAAGAAAGACCAAAATGCTACACTGGACAAGCAAATTCCAGTATTGGCCGAATAAAAGAACGATAAATTTGGAGAAGATCCCTAGGGGATTTGAACATGGGCATTCAACTTCAAGTCACCGGTTTTTGTCATTCCAAGTAGTTTAATGCATGGGACAGAGATTTTGGGAGGAATGGGGTTTTTGAAAGAACGGGGTGATTTTAAAAAATTAACTGTCATAACTGACGATTTATTAGCATTAACTTTCATCTTCGACAAAGAAGCCTCCTGGGTGACATCGTCAAGTAATGTCATAATTGAGCTTTTAATATTTCGTCAACAAACCCCAAGTAATGACAGGTCGTCCACATACTTCCATCGCTCTGTGTGGTCAGTCATGAGGCTATTAATCATTATAAGAAATAAAATGGAACCTATCAGAGTTCCTTGGGGCACCCCTGTCCCACCCCTGTCCGAGCAGCTTGAGTCTCGCTCGCTGCGTTGGTATGGTCATCTGCTCCGTCTGCCTGCCCAAACACCCGCCCGGCTCATCTTCAATTTCGACCCAGCTGCAAACGGCTGGAGGCGTCCTAGGGGAAGACTACGTACCAGATGGGTGGACGTCTTCCGTGATCGGCTCGCCTCCAGAAACATCAACCCGGCTGAAGCGACAACCCTCGCCCTGAACCGACCACTCTGGAGAAGACTGACGACACTGACGACTGGTTCCCTCTACGCTGGCGACGCTGCCGAGCAAGAGCTTTAAGTAAGTAAAGACCCTCTAGAAGTCAAAGAATTTTAATGAAAATCACACCATCATATTCAGCGCATTAAGGAACCTTACTGAAGAGGTTTCAAGCTCATATCTGCAAAACATGGAATTTTGTTATTTTTGCCAGAAGATAGATCATAGATGCTTATTTATTTTTTCGTTTTTCCCCCAGGGGTGGTCGTATCGACCCAGTGGGCCTGGAACATCGGAAAAAGGCTCAGTCTAACAGAAATAAAAAGTTCTAGTGCCCTTTTTAAGTGACCAAAAACTAGGAGGGCAACTAGACCCCATCCCACGCCACTTTTCTCCCAAATCATCCCATCAAAATTTTGAGATAGATATTTTGTTCAGCATAGTTGAAAGGCCCAATAGCTATGTCTTTGGAGATCAAACGACCCCCTACAGCCCCTGGGGAAAGGTTTTTAAGTTATAAAATTTGCCCATTGTTTACGTATAGTATTTGTTATTGGGAAGTATGCATACATTTTTCTGGTGGGGAGAGGAGGATGAATTTTCTGCTGGGAGGATTTTGCACGGGAAGAATTTTCTATGGAGAGGGAAGTTTACAGGGGGTGAACTTTTTGGGGGAAATTTCAGGGGGATATTTTTCAAGGAGGGGAGGGTATTTTCCGGGGGTTATTTTCCTGGGGGGGGGGGGGGGTAAACACCGGCCACCCTTACGCACTATATCATATCAAACAGTTCGTGGTAACGAACTGTAAGTAAGGAGCGACCCGGCTCAATGGTTACCACAACTCTAGAAAACGGTATTTTGATACAAATAGATACATCAAAAGAATCGCATTTTAATGCTGATTTCAAATATATAAGTTTAATCAAGTTTAATCCTACCCATCAAAAGTTAGGCACCTAAGAAAATTTGGCTGATTTTCGAAAAAAGGGAGAAAGACCCCCTAAAAGCTATAGAACCTTAATGAAAATCACACCATCATATTCCCCGTATCAGAGAACCCTACTGTAGAGGTTTCAAGCTCCCATATACAAAAATGTGGAATTTTGCATTTTTTGCCAGAAGAAAGATCACGGGTGCGTGTTTATTTGTTTGTTTTTTTTTTGTTTTTTTTTCCCAGGGGTGATCGTATCGAACCAGTTGTCCTAGAATATCGTGGGAGGGCTCATTGGAATGGAAATTGAAAGTTCTAGTGCCCTTTTTAAGTGACCAAAAGGAATGGAGGGCAACTAGGCCCCCTCCCACGCTCATTTTTTCCAAAGTCACCTGATCAAAATTTTGAGATACCCATTTTGTTCAGCATGTTCGAAAATATTATAAGTATGTCTTTTAGGATGACTTAATCCCCCGAAGTTCCCGGGGGGAGGGCTGAAAGTTATGAACTTTACCCAATGTTAACGTATAGTATTGGTTATTTGGAAGCATACAGACGTTTTCAGGGGAGATTTTTCCTGGTAGTGGGGGGGGTGGGTGGGTCAGGGGTAGTTGGGAGGATCTTTCCATGAAGGAAGTTTTCATGGGAGAAGGGACATTGCTATGAAGGGGACGCCGGACTTCCCAGCATTATTTAAAAAGAAGATCATAAATTTAATATAAAAAAACAAGTATTTCAACTGCAACAGCAGCAACATCGAAACTTTAAACGAACAGAAAATATTACATATATAGTTGGGTTCACCCCGTAGTCAATACCTCGCTCTTTAAGCCAAAGATTTTTTAGTACTTTCATAAGAGCTATTTATTCTAATTAACGGCCTTTGTGATTAAGCGGTCATTTCTAAAGAATTGGAACAAAATTTGAACTTTCGCTTAAAGAGCAAGGTATTGACTAGGGGGCGAACCCCCTAATAAATGCATTAAAAATATATGAATATAGAAGTTCGTTACGTAAGTTAATTCGTAAGTTACGTATATTTATTACTAATAAAAACGTTCGTAAATAAAATTAAACAAGTTTCGAGAAAGCCATTTAACTAAATAAAAGTAAATTAATATAAAAATTTTGTTTTAATTATTCATGTACGGTGAGCCAAGATCAAAACCTGCATTTATTCAAAAACGTTCAAAAATTTAATTAAAAAAAAGTTTTTTAAACTGAAAGTAAGGAGCGACATTAAAACTTAAAACGAACAGAAATTATTCTGTATATGAAAGACCCTGTCCCCTCCTCAACGCCTCGCTCTTTACGCTAAAGTTTGACTCACAACTTTATTTTTTAAAACAATAAAAAACTTTAGCGTAAAGAGCGAGGTGTTGAGGAGGGGACAGTCTCTTTTTTATACAGAATAATTTCTGTTCGTTTTAAGTTTTAATGTCGCTCCTTACTTTCAGTTTAAAAAACTTGTTTTTTTATTTAATCTGCTAAAAATCGAATGCCAGATTTATTTACTGTAAATAAACCAAAAACACATGTATTTTAGATATTTTTGGACTTCTTGGACTTTTCGGACTCCTTAATTATGAACTGGGTTTTGAGTGATTTAATAAAAGCAAAGAAATCCGATGCTCAATTTTTGGCAGATACGAGAGCAGAGTAGAGTTAATATACTTTATATTACTTATCAACCCTAATCAAATATAATGTGTAGCATATTGGGCTATAAACCATAATCAAAAAGCAACGAAATATTACCTACCAATTAACTGTAAATTTTTGTTCAATTAACGTTCGCTTCACAAGAACTCAAATCAGACTAGTTGATCGTATGTATGAGAGCTTGAGAAGAAAACGAACTTCTTCCATTCAAAATCCTTTGGCAGATTTGCTTGGCTTTTCATAGATACATGCTTTTACCTCATTGCTTATTCTGTGCAATGAGGTTTGCTTTTTAAAGGAGAATTTGTTTTTAACTTTTAAAATCCTTTGGCTTTGTGAAAACTGCTTATAATTTGATTTTGTGCATACCTTATTCTTGATCAAATTTTTTAAAAACGACTTGGTACTTGTGTATTATAGCGACCACACCCAAGAAGTGAAGTTAGGTTAATCCTAATGAAATTAAATAAAAAAAACAGGTTTTTTTTACCTGAAAGTAAGGAGCGACATTAAAACTTAGAACGAACAGAAATTATTCCGTATATGAAAGGGGCTATCCCTTCCTCAACGCCTCGCTCTTTACGCTAAATTTTGACTCTTTCTCACAACACTATTTATTAAAACAATAAAAAACTTTAGTGTGAATAGCGAGGCGTTGAGGAGGGGACAGCCCTATTCATATACGGAATAATTTCAGTTCGTTTTAAGTTTTAATGTCGCTCCTTACTTTCAGTTAAAAAACTTGTTTTTTTAATTTAATTTCTGAACGTTTTTGAATTAATGTAGCTTTGATTTTGGCTTACCGCACATGAATAATTAAAAAGAAATTGGCACATTAATTTTACTTTTTTCGGCGAAATGGCTTTCTCGAAATTTAGTTCTGACTTAACTTACGAATTAACTTACGTAACGAACTGCTATATTCGTATATTTTTATTATCTATATTAAGGAGTTCCCCCCCTAGTCAATACCTCAATCTTTACGCTAACGTTAAAATTTTGTTCCAATTCTTTAAGTATGACCCCTTAATCACAAAGGCCGTTAATTAGAATATATAGCTCTGATGAAAGTACAAAAAAAAACTTTAGCGTAAAGAGCGAGTTAATGATTTGGGGGTGAACCCAATCATATATGTAATAATTTCTGTTCGTTTTAAGTTTTGATGTTGCTCCTTACTTCCAGTTGAAAAAATTGTTTCTTTTTATTTAATTTCTGATCGTTTTTTTAAATAATACTGGGAAATCCAGCACCCCTTTCTTAGCAATGTCCCTTCCCCTATGAAAACTTCCTCCATGGAGATCCTCCCACGTAACACCCGACCCCCCCCCCCCAACTACCAGAAAAAATCCCCCTGAAAACTCCTGCATACTTCCCAATAACTAATACTATATGTAAACATTGGGCAAAGTTCCTAACTTGTGGACCTTCCCCCGGGGACTGTGGGGGATTATGTCATCCTCAAAGACACAGTTATTGTATTTTTCGACCATGCTGAACAAAATGGCTATCTCAAAATTTATTTTTATTAAAGTTCTATGACTTTTAGGGGGTGTTTCCCCCTTTTTTTGAAAATTAGGCAGATTTTCTCAGGCGCGTAACTTTTTATGGGTAAAACTAAATTTGATGAAACTTATATATTTGAAATCATCATAAAAATATAATTCTTTTGATGTATCTATTGGTATCAAAATTACGTTTTTTAGAGTTTTGGTTACTACTAAGCCGGGATGCTCCTTACTTACAGTTCGTTACCACGAACTGTTTGATATGCCAAAGTATAATGAGAATATAATACTTTAGTAACAACATTATGGAAACTACAACAGAGAATTATGAAAAGCAGGCCACCCAGAATGCATTATATTAAATACCTAAGCTAAGCAACTCTGTATATTAAATGTTTAATTAAAATATACCTGCATATTAGTTTATCACACTCAGGTTAACTAATTATCTCCGAGTGCATGCAGAGAAACCGGTTTTTCAACCAAAGAAGAACAACAGTATACTCGCTATATACATAAGTACCACAACTTTTTCCAATTGGAATTAAGGAGGAACATTAAAACTTAGACAAACAGAATATTAGTCTCCGTATATTAGGGGGTTGCCACCTCCTCAATACCTCACTATTTACACTAAAGTTTGACTTTTTGTTCCAATTATTTAAGTATGACTCCTGAAGCACAATTTATTAGAATAATAATCTTTTTTAAAAGTTCTAAAAAAAATTTAGTGTTAAGAGTGAAGTATTGAAAATGGGGCAACCCCCTCATATACGTAATAATTTTTGTTCGTTCTAAGTTTTAATGTTGGTCCTTACTTTCAATTGGAAAAACTTGTTTTTTTAAATTTTAATTCTGATCGTATTTTAAATAATGTGGGGAAGTCTAGCCCCCCCCCCTCTTCTCCATGAAGAAATATTTTCACCCACAGAAAATTCCTCCATGGGAAGGTCCTTCCACGTAATCTCTCCCTCCCCTGACATAATATACTCTTCCCCATCAAAAAATATATATTTATATTTCCCAATAGGCAATGCATTATTAGAACAATATGCAAATTTTCTGGCTTTCAGCCCTTCCTCCGGGGGCTGTAGGGGATCAAGACACCTTAAAAGACATAGTTATTAGATCTTTCGACTAGACTGAACAAAATGGCTATCTCAAAACTTTGATCGGACGACTTTGAGAAAAAAACAGTTGTTGGAGGAGTTGTTGGTTACCAATATTTTTGGTTACTTAAAAAAAGCACTAGAACTTTTGATTAGATATAAAATGAGCCATCTCTCGATCGTCTAAGATCACTGGCTTGGCAAAATCACCCCTGGAAATACAAATCCGATAACCGAAAAAACAAAACAAATAAACACACATCAGTGATCTCGCTTCCGGTGAAAAATGCAAAATTCAATATTTTTGTACACAGGACCCTGAACCCTCTATAATAGGCTTCTCTGATGCGCCGAATCTGACGGTGTGATTTTCAATTAGGGTATTTGATGTTTCGGTAGTGTTTTCCTTCTTTTCCAAAAACTGGGCAACATTTCTCATGCTTTAGCTGGATGAATTTTATATATTTCAAATAAGCATCAAAATTCGATTCTTTATATATATCCATTGTTACCAAGATTCTGTTTGTTTGAGTTTTAGTTACTATTGAGCTACATCACTTCTTACATTTAGTTCGTTACTACTAACTGTTTGATTGTTTCCTTTAGTAACGTCACCCTGTTTTCAAGAAATGAAACATGAAAAGGAATCTNTCCAATATCATGTTTTTTTACAGGTTGAAATCAATCTTTTTTTTATTTATTTTTTTTAAATCAGTGTTTTTTTTTGTTGAAGCGTTTTTTTTTATTATGTAGAAATCAAATTTTTTTTATATCTCAATGAAGTTTGCTAATCTGATGTTTAAACCTCAACTGTATGAAGTCTCATCTAATTTTTCCAGTGCTTAAGTACCCCCACCCACTCTGCCATGATTTTTCATCCCTGCAGATTATATGCACATAAACATATGTATTTTTTTTATCCTCTAGTTTTTGTATTTAAACATCTTCTTCCATCATGTACAATATATTATTTACGTAGCTACTTCACAGTTATTTATTACCTCTTGCATTTTATTATAAATACAAATTTATGCAAGGTTTCTACGCCCTTGTTTTATTTGACTCTGTTGTATTTCTAATTTTAAGTTTTTTTTAGTCTTATATTATGCTTCTTCCCGTTTAACCACATAAGAATTTAAAAAAAAATTCTCGAAGACGTTCTAAAATGTTGTTATTGTTACGTCAACTCAATCAAGTTTGCTAATCTGATGTTTAAACCTCAACTATATGAACTCTCATCTAATTTTTCCGGTGCTTCTGTAACTTTGCGTTTTGTAATTATTAAACAAAAAAAAAAAAAGTTTTTTCAACTGAAATTTGATTGCATATTATAGTGACTAGTTGCAAATGAATAGTAAAAAAGCAAGTTCATTAAAAATTGATCGGGCCCTAAATATCCATATTCTATCTGTAAATGATAGTTGATAATGAATCTCTGTCATTATTTTATTCAGTTTTTAGAAATACTATTAATTTCTTGAAATAAATCACAATTAAATGAGTAAAGAAGTCAAAACCAAAAGTTTCGTTAAAGTCATAAGCGCAATAGCTTGAATTTGAAGCCAGAAACAATAGTCAGAAACTCTTTCGACTGATGGGCTTGGCTGGATTCGTTTCCAAGTCTATTCAATTATAATCTTCTCGCTACAGGCCAGCGTTACCACTCGGCAGGTTTTTTTCGTGCCACTTTGGGTGGCGAAATAGTGTCACTTTCGTATCAAAAGTGTCATTTCCCGATGATCTACCACTCGCGACACTTTGCTGCGCTCGCGTTTGTACCAACAAGCTTTTCAAATTGATAGTGCACTTACACATTACGGAAATTCATCCAGATCTAGTGATCCGTGCAAAGATTCCGTCCGTTTTCGTGCTTAAAAAAGTCTCTAGCTTTCCGCAACGATTTGATCAAATCAGGACGGATTCTTGGCAAGGTTTTACAATGAATAAAACCCTCACTATGTATCATCAAAAACTTCGTGATCTTATAAAATTGGTTCAAGGCTACCCCAGCTTGTATGATACTGCTCACTCAGGCTATAAGAAAACCAAGAAAATGGTGTCATTCGGCTCTCTATTGCTCAACAGCTTTCACAGGAGGATGAGAACATTATATCCTTCTTGGTGTTTTGATGATAACTACAGGTTGTGCAGCTAATTTTAATAAATTTTTTGCCAATTAGGCAATATTCTTCTTTTAGAACTTGTCCTCATCTTGAAAACTTAGGTCATGCTGATGCATTCATTTGAAAACTGCATTAAAACTTTTCTGGGCGATCGTTTCAATAGATAAGGACGGATTTCCGCAATGTGTAAATGAACCATTATCCTATCTGCTTGGGATGCAAGGGATTCTCTGAATCGTTAAATTTTGCAACATGAAAAGTCGGCTCTAGTGCCATCTTGACTTACTTGACTTAACTTCCGTCCATCCTCAAAGGTCACTTTGGGGCCTCTTCTTTACCCAGTTCAAAGATATGCCTCCTGTAGGTGCTTCTGTTGTCGGCTAGGTGGAGGAGTTACGGCAGGTTATTGGGTAAAAAGTTTTCTATCCATCTCTTCGGGGGTAACCTCTGGGGCGAGAACCGTGTACTGGTCCATCGAAGGTTATCTTTGGAAGACGATTGTTAGCTATGCTTTGAGTATGTCCTAGCCATTTGATTTGATGTTAATTTATTTTATCCAGTATTGTTAGTTTGACTTTCAGATTATGGAGAAGTTTGGAGTTGGAGATTCTGTCATGGTAGGTGATACCAGCGATGCGCCTTTGGAGGAGACTCATTGGACTGGTAATTATAAGTTCTTGTGCCCTTTTTAAGAGTCTAAGTGATCAGAGTGCAGCTACCCCCCCCCCCCCCCACCACACACACACATACAAACACGTCGTTTTTTCCTGAGATGTATCCAATAGATATGTTGAGACAATTCTGTTATTCAAAATACTCCAAATATTATATAACAAGGCTTTTGAGGTTGATACAACCCACCAGAGCCTGAGGGCGAGGGTTGTAAGTTATGCCCCTGGGGCATTTAAGGTTCTTATGAAAGGGATGGTTGTATAAGCTTTAGATGTGGCTCATTTGGTTGGAATTGGAAGTTCTAGTTCCATTTTAAGAGTCAATAGTGATGGAGGTCAAGTAGCAACCCCCCACCCAACTACCCCTCTTTTCACCAAATGCATCTGATTGAAATTATTCGATGGCAATTTTGTTTAAAATTGTCCAAAGAACATATAACAATGCTTCCAGGGTTGGTACAACCTCACAGAGCCCTGGGGCAAGGGCTTTAAGTTATGCCCTGTAGGCATATAAGGTTTTTATGGAATAGGTGGTCGTATTAAATTCAGGTCGGTGTCATTTGATTTTAAATTGGAAGTTATAGTGCCCTTTTTAAGATTCAAAGTGATTTGAGAGAAACCTCCCCACGCCCATCATTTCCTATAACAAATATCCAAACTAAGTTTTGAAAAATCAATTTTTTCAGCATTGTTGAAAGGTTCAGTAATTATGCCTAGCAATAGTTGTAGTAGCATTAGTAGCAGCATGCAAATATCACCTTTTTTCAACACCCCCTTCAACACACGATGTAATTTTTTAACTTAATACCATCAACCGGTCCTGAAGCATTGCTAATACGTCCTCTTGACAACCTATATGGGCATAATGTTTTTTCGTTTTATTTCAATACAGCACAATATTGCCCAAAACTTTTTTCTTAATACCTATACGTTTATTAGTTGTAGTAGTAGCACCAGTAAATATATTAGTAGCAGTAGGAGTACAGTTAATAGTAGTAGTCTTAGCTTTAATAGCAGTAGTTGTAGGAGTAGAAGGATTAGTATTATGATGCAAACAATGTCTTTTGGTTAGTTCAACATAAGTTTTATTTTCACACACAAAACTGTTCCTAAGATATTGCTGATTATGCCCTTTTTGACAACCTGCATACGGATGGCAGGTTGTCATCCGTACAACAGAAATATTCTCTGAAAATTTTACCTT
>JAQQPU010010919.1:3775-29063 GCA_029168905.1 Artemia sp. Kazakhstan ARC1039 | reverse complement strand
ATCGAATGTGTTTTGGGAAATGGTGGGCGTGAGAGGGGTGTTAGTTGCTGTCCAATCACTTTCCACTATTAAAAAGGCAATAGCCCTTTCAATTTCCAATCGAATGAGCCCTTCTGAAGTGTCTACGACAACGCTTTGAGTAAAAACCTTATATGCCCCCAGGGGGTAACTTACGACCCTCGCCCTGAGAGTTGGGGGGGCTGTCAACATCAAAGACCTTATTTCTAGAACTTTCAACTACGTTAAAGAGAATTGCTATCACAAAATTTGATTGGATGTGTTTGGGGAAATGGTGGGCGTGAGAGGGGTGTTATTTGCTCTCCAATCACTTTCCACTACTAAAAAAGGCAATAGCCCTTTCTATTTCCAATCGAATGAGCCCTTCTGAAGTGTCTACGACAACGCTTTGAGTAAAAACCTTATATGCCCCCAGGGGGTACCTTACGACCCTTGCCCTGCGAGCCGGGGGGGGGGGCTGTCAACCCCAAAGACCTTATTTCTAGGACTTTCAACTACGTTAAAGAAAATTACTATCACAAAATTTGATTGGATGTGTTTGGGCAAATGGTGGGCGCGAGAGGGAGGTTAATTACTCTACACTCACTTTCGAATATTAAAAAGGGCAATTTCAATTTCTAATCAAATGAGCCTCTTTTGAAATTTCTACAACAACTTTCTATGCAATCCTTATATGCCCCCAGGGCATAACTTACAACCCTTGTACTGAGGGCTCTGATGGGGTTATCATACTAAAAGAACTAATTTCCAGATCTTTCGACTACGTTGAACAAAATGGATATCTCAAAATTTTGATTGGACGTGTTTGGGGAAATGGTGGGCGTAAAAGGGGGGTTATCCTTGCCTTTCAATCACTTTTGACTGTTGAAAGGGTACTATCCGTTTCAATTTCAAATCGAATGATTCCTTTTTGAAGTTTCTAAGACAACGCTTTCTATAAAAAAAAACTTATATGCCCCCAGGACATAACTCACAGCCCTTGCCCTAAGGGCTGTGGGGGGACTGTCATCCTCAAAAACGTAATTTCTGGACTTTTTAACTACGTCGAACAAAATGGCTATCTCAACATTTTCATTGGATGTGTTTGGGGATGTGGTGGGTGTGAGAGGGGTGTTAGTTATCCTCTAATCACTTTCGACTATCAAAAAGGGCACAGGCCCTTCTAATTTTCAATCGAATAAGCCCTTTTTGAAGTTTGTACAAAAATAACTATCTACAAAACCCTTATATGCCCCCAGGGCATAAGTAACAACCGTTGCCCCGAGGACTCTGAGGGGGTTATCATCCTCATAGACTTAATTTCTAAAACTTTTAACTACTTTGAACAAAATGGCTATTTGATTGGATGAACAAAAGATTTTGATTGGATGTGCTTGGGGAAATGGTGGGCGTGAGAGGGGGGTCAGTTGCCCTCAAATCACTTTTTACTATTGAAAAGGGCAGTAGCCCTTTGAATTTCCAATAGAATGTGCCCTTTTTCAAGTTTCTACGACAGAGCTTTTAATAAAAACCTCATATGCACCCAGTGCATAACTTACAACCCTTACCCTGAGGGCTGAGACCTTTCAACTACTTTGAACAAAATGGCTATCTCAAAATTTTGATTGGATGTGTTTGGATAAATAATAGGCGTGGAAGTGGCGTTAGTTGCCTTCCAATCACTTTCGACTATTAAAAAGAGCAGTAGCCATTTCCATTTCCAATCAAATGAGCCCTTTTTGAAGTTTCTACGACAACCCTTTGTATAAAAACCTTATATGCCCCCAGGGCATAACTTACGACCCTTTCCCTGAGGGTTGTGGGGGAGTTGTCATCCTCAAAGACCTAAATTCCAGAACTTTCAACTCCGGTGAACAAAATGGCTGTCTCAAAATTTTGATTGGATGTGTTTGTGGAAAAGGTGGGCGTGAGAGGGGGGTTAGTTGTCCTCCAGTCACTTTCGACTATTAAAAAGGGCACTAGCCCTTTGAATTTCCAATCGAAGGAGCCTTTTTTAGGTTTCTACGACAACACTTTCTATTATAACCTTATATGCCCCCAGCGCATAACTTACAACCGTTGCCCTGAAAGCTGTGGGGGAGTGTCCTCCTCAAAAACATAATTTCTATCTGGATATCAACTATACTGAACAAAATGGCTATATCAAAATTTGGATTGGATGTGTTTGGGGAAATGGTGGGCGTGGAAGGGGTGTTAGTTGCCTTCCAATCACTTTCGACTATTAAAAAGGGCACAAGCCACTCCAATTTTCAATCGAATGAGCCCTTTTTGAAGTTTCTATGACAACTCCTTCGATACCCTGGTCTAAAGGAATACTCCTTCGAAGTGCTCTGGTCTAAAGGAAAAGAAAAAATAAAAAAATAAATAATACATTGTGCCAACATCGTTCTTTACTTAGGCAGCGCGATTGCGCTGCCTATGATCGAGGAAATGGATTCTCTTTCACTTTTTGCCTTTGAGGATTTTCTTTATTCTGTTCCATCGACTCATACCTACTTATTTTTTATTCTTCTTTTTTCACTGAAAACAGTTGAGCTGAGGTTTAGGTTGAAATATTTACTTCCTTCTTTCTTTTTTAATATCTGTGGATTTCATCGTTTTCTTAATTGCTACATGTGTCCGCTTTTACCACATAGTTTGCATTTCAGAGTTACATTTGTTTTGCCACGTCGGGCACACTCCGATTATGCCACAATTATATGTCACACATTGTATGCTCTGCATCACGCTTGATGTGCATAGGCCGGAGCTAACGATTTTTAAAGGGAGTGACCCTTGGACATTTGCAACAGAGGAGTCCTAGAGATGATGACCTCTCTGTTTATACCATCAAACGGTAGAAAGGGTAAGGATATGGCACTGGACCTTACAGTCCGTACCAGCGGTGCTGATCTCCGTTTCTTAGCCCTTGAGCCTGGAAGTACAATGGGGGGCTGGGCCAAGCCACCCTGTGCTTTCACACTCCCACTATCCCTTCCCCGGCTATCTCCAGGTACTTTAAACTGATTTAATGCTATACTTCTGATCTTATCCATTCCACAGGTGATTTAGTTCGTAATGATGTTTTGGCTACAAATGAACGGCTAAGAAGCGTCAGGTTACGTCTTGAGGATTCCTATGGGATTGCAAAGCGGGCAATTCAAACCCTTCACGTGAATTATGACGAGAGCAAGGTTTCATCTTTATTTCAGCGATATAGGAAACTCAAAAGTATGATAAAGGTAATTTAATTCTTTTCTAGGAAGTAGCAGTCGAGATTTGGCAAAATAAAGAAAATAAATATTAACAGTAGATTAAGAAACCCAAATAGGAAATAGCCATGGTAATACAACAAACATTTATCTAAATATGGGTGCACTTTAACATGATTATTCATTCCAGACATCACATGGGTATCAAAGAAAATCAGTGTCAAGAATTTGTGGAACAAAACTGCTCTGTTATCGCTTATTGTATCCTCAACTGTTCTTTCTTTGCCGAAACGGCCAAAGTGTCACTTTTTTAAGGGCAAAACTCATTGTTTTTCCGTTATTACAAAAAGTAGCATCACTTTTTTCGTCATCTGAATAAGATGGCAATGTTTTTGGTTTGTTTTCTTTTTCATTGCGGAAAGTTCAGTTTCACTGGGTACATTATCACTGTAAAAGTAGTTTCTTTTTTTGCTGTCGGACAAACGGACGTTGCTTATGTATGTTGCAATGTTAAAAGTGGCATTTGTTTTGTCCCTGTTCGTAGAACATGAGTTATTGGTTTTATTGGCCATTGTAAAAAGTATTGTCGCTTTCATTTTTCACCTGAAACGCACGACCGCAAATTGAATCTGCATTTTGATAGCCAGGGGCATCTGGAGGCTCATTTTATCGGGGGGGGGGCGACCTTCGTAGATTTTACCGAATTGCTACCTGATTTATGCCGAATTTTCTGCAGAAATCAAGAATTTTGCTAAATTTCGGCTGATTTTGCAAAAATTCTGCCGAAGTTTTCGCCTTCAGCGAAAGTTTTACCGAGTACCAAAAATTTTGGGAGGGGCACCCCTCCCTTCCCTCTCCCCCTCGGGAGGCCCTGTTGGTAGCTTTCAGGACGGTTTAGCCAATTTTTGAATAGCCCATCAGAATATTTGGCCTCGACATCAATTGATTATGACTCACAGTTTCGTTTTCGAAAAAAAAATGTTAAAACCTTTCAAGATATTTTTTCAGCATGTAAGATTACCCCTGCTTATCAGGGCTAAAAATTTGGTAGCGTGTTATATCTGAGGCGTTGGTAAGATCGGTACTCAGAATCCAGTGACAACTGATATTTATTATAAAAGGAAATAAAAAGAAAACGTTCTAACTCTAATTATTTTGAATACTTCTAAGCCTATTCTAGGTCTGTTGTCTAATATTGTGTGGGTTTGCTTGTTTAATCCACGAATGTTTACCGAAAAAAGGATTAAGCTAATTCTAGGTTATCAAATGCTTCTAATTGAAATTGCTACACTTGAATAATCAGACAGACTTGGGTACTAGTGAAATTAAAATTCTTTGCATCAAATTACTGTTCCTCGGAACCTAGGAATCAAATTTTTATCAGATCTTACTGGTTGTAAAAATCAAACCAAGTTTTAGGTTTATATCCTGAAAAGGAAGTTAATGTTCTTTGGAATTTTGATAAACTTCCACTTTCTAGAGAAAATTGGATCTTTGGACGGAAGAGATTGGAAATCTTAATCTAGCAATTTAATTCCTCTTTCTTCCCTAGCCGATCTGTAGAACATCAGGGCCACCTCTATATAATATTAGCACGGGTTGAAATACAAAGGTGGCTAAAAGAGAAAACAGAGTCCCTCTTTCGGATAACGTCAGAGAATTTGCTAGGGGAGGAATATTGTATTGTCCTCTAGTTCCAATTTTCTTATATATAGGATTTTAATAAACGCCAGGTAAATTCCAAAGGTCACTAGGCTGGAAGGAAGAGGCAAACGCTCTTTAAATTACTTTTTAAGGTTAAGGAGTTTATATTGTACTTAAACCTTAGGTTATTCCCTAGTTCCAGGTCCTAAGACGAAACTAATTTTATTTCCATTTTAATACTTTCTAACCAAATATACCCAAAATCCCCAAATTATAATAAAATGTCGTGCTTTGACTTCAGCACTAGTTTATGTCTCCTATATACTTATTAAATTTATTACTTAGTATGGTCTATTCGGGTGACAGAAATCTTTCAAAAGTTTAGTTCTTATCTCAATTTTATCCTTAAAGGGGAATTCAGACAGACAGCGGTAGCTTTATCCTCGTTACAAAGAAAACACTTACTTGTTGTTAGTTCCAGAAAAGACTACCTCATTTGGGTCCCAGAATTATTATTTTAAGCTTTGTCTTATTTTGTCATTCTTGTCTCCCATTGGCCAGAGACCAGTTTTAATGCAATCCCTATTTTTTGTACCAAGGCCGATAATATTTCTTTGTTCAAAAATGTTGGTTTCTGCTTTCACTATATTAAAAAAAAAACTGTTTTGTTGCAATTATTATCATATCACGTAGTCATGTAGTATTTTGTCATGATATTGTCACGTAGTATTTTTAGGCGTTGAACTCTGATTTTGAAACAGACTGGTTTATTTGCATTTTATGGACCTTGTTAAGTCAAGGGTACTATTGTTCAAATCAGATTTCACAATTTTAGGTCTGTTTTCTTTACACAAGGATCATTACCATTTATATTTTTACCATTACACAAAAGTCATAATAAAGCTTTGCTATTTTTTCAATTAGTCAGGTTATGATAAGGATTTCTCACAATTCTTTGAAAACTATTCAAAAATTTTCAATTTTTTATTCCGCTCTTGTTTCATTGAACTATAATTCAAAATTGCTTGACTGGCTGATTAAATGCTATACTTCTGATCTTATCCATTTCACAGGTGATTTAGCTCGTAATGATGTTTTAGCTACAAACTTTAGTACAAAAAATTTGAAAACCTTAGGACTAATACAGAAGTTTGTAGAAAAATGAAAAAAATATTTAAATCTGGGGTAATAGTTAATTAAACGAAACACACTCACGAATTACGCTAAGGTTAGATCTCAGAAAACCTGTTGCATAGCCACAAACCCACAGGATGGGTGAGAATGCACAGGACTTGTATAATTTTGGCTATGTGTTTGCACTTCATGGGGGAGGGGTTAGGTTACGTTAGGTTAGGGGTGCTGTTCAAATATTTTACCCCCACCCCCCTAATGTGCAAACATACAGCCCAAAATATGTTATTATATAAACCAAAGGTTTTATGAAGGTTATATTTCATTAGGATTAACCTAAATTCCCTTCTTGAGTATATTTCGTTTAATTAACAAGAACCAAATTTTGATATTCATTAATGATACTGACTAAAAGAAAGAATAAAATGATTGTCATTATTGCCTAATCATGAAACCTGTGATCCGAAAATTCGGAAGTAAACCTGTTAACTCGAAATATGAGTGCAGAATCAATGACCAATTTTGTGAGGGTAGCTAAATGGGAATCATTAATTAACCAATCCTATTTGATATTAAATAAAAAGTTTTTTTTCAACTGAAAGTATGGATCAACATTAAAACTGTTAACGAAGAGAGATTATTACGTATATGAGGGGAATACTCCTTCTTCAACCATCGCTCTTTACGCTAAAGTTTGAATTTTTGTCACAGTTCTCTAAGAAAGAATGCTTAAGCACAAGGCCCGTTGAATTTCATGGTAAGCATCTTTAAATAACTTTAAAATTTTAGCGTAAAGGGCAAGGGTTGAAAATGAAAGTTATAGGACCTTTCAAATACGCTGAATCAGATGGCTGTCATGAAATTTTATTGGATGTTTTTGGGTAAAAAAAAGCCAAGGGAGGGGGGCTCTGTGAAAAAAGATAAATAATGATAATAATACACTGAAGCCTTAGGGCTCTTTATTCCCAACGCTAGAGAGTTGCCTCCGATAAATGCATAAGACCCACATATGGAAATTAGAGAGGTGTAAGCTGATAAGACGTACCGTAAATTGGGAAGGAAGTCATTTCGAATAGCTCCCAATTTCTTGTTCCATCTACCAAATTTAAATGGCAGTTGGATACCAATTCAAATCTGGCATAGTGAATATATCTATGTTTTCATTACAAGGCACCTCAGGGGAAGGTTTGAAAGAAGTATTGACGAATGAAGGTTCCAGCACCTTGATCTCTGTCTGAATTGGCTCACATTTTCTCCGTGTTGAGCTTCTCACTTTTATGACGTTTGTCCTTGGTCTTTTAGTGTAGGTTCTTTTTGATCGAGGTTCTTCAATCTTTGGCTTTACATTAGTGATTCCAAGGCATTTTTCAAGCATGTTTTGTTTCCTTAGTAGCTTCAGTTGTCTTTTCGGTAATTTTCCATTGTTTTTTCGCAACTTACTATTCGAATAGTCGTCTGTTTTCGCCTGCTGATTTTCAACTTCTTTAAGAACTTCTTCTTTTGCTGGTGCGAGATTTAGGGGTGGACTTTGAAGTCCAAGTAGTAACGGCCAGACAAGTAAGGCTTCGATTCTTTTCTTGAGTAGAAAATGAGACTGCTCTGGTGTGTGTCGTGGTTGCTGGGACTTGATTCTTCTTAAGTGATTTTCTTCTTCGCTATTTTCTGGGTTTAGCCCCGTAGCACTAAATGCTTGTGTAATTTTTTCGCTGACATTCCATTTTCCATTGCTTTGAAAAGCCAGGTATTGAATATGATATATTAGAGCCCTGTTTAGAATTAACGTAGATGCGTTTGGTGCGTGATAAAAGGTTTTAAATACATCTTTATTAGAAGAGTTTAACTGGGGAAGTGGTAAGTCATTTTCAAGTTCATCACGAGTCGCAAAGGATTCTTCAGCTATAATATGGACCAAATGATGCTTAACTGAGTCCGACACATGCCAGTCCATATCTGGTTTACTGCGAAGAGCCTTTGTTACATGACCTGGGCACTCATTGTACGTAGCAACAAAACATGCACTATTAGCTCTTAAGTAGTTTAGGTATCGAGCAAAGAGCATCGCACTTTCTCGTGAAAAAACCGAGTGCAGATATCTACGGGGACTCCTTATATCAGATCTTTTTCTACCCAGTTTGGTGAAATAAGGCCTACAATATAACTTCAGGCGGGTCCTTATGCACAACTTTAGTTCCGTTGCTGGGTTCGTCTTGCGTGCGTCTATGTTCGCCTTAATTGCTCTGAATTTACGAATTCGGAAAGTGCCCAAATTATCTAAGATCTCATCTTCTTTTAAGGAGCCCCACCTCTTACCTTCGTGATTCTCATGATATTCCAAAAAATTTTTTCGCCGTTGAACTTCATCAATTGTCTTCTCGGGAAATAGGTGCATTATCTTGTCAATTTTCCGGTCTTTTCTCCTAAGAAGACGCATGACATGCCTGTCCATTGCTGATGTCCATCCCTCAGCTTTATATTCCTTTTCTATACCATCTTCACACAATTTTAGGTGATGTTTTTTTATTGATGAGGCGCTTTTGTGGTATAATTGAGGAATTTTAATAGCAATTTCTTCGGAAGACCATCCAGATTCAATGAAAGAAATGATAATAGCATCTTCCTCTCTTGTAAACTCATGTTTTCGTCTTCTAGCATCCCTTGGAACATTGTTGTAAAGTATTTTCAATTCATAATATGAATAATCTGGAAATTCTTCCAACAGTTCCAAGTCTTGTAGATTGAAATCACAGGCCATTTGTGACACAAATTTTGTGAACCTTTCAGTGTCTTCAGGCTTTAGAGCAGCATTTTTTTCCAATTGGCAGCGCTTAATTTGTTGGTGAATCCATTCCTCTGTTCGATTGGGAAAGTGTTTTTCAAATTGATTAGCAATCTGATCCTCCGTGATCAATGTTTGCAGCTTCTTTTCTTCTTCTAGTGTTATGGATGTCTCAAGTAATTTAGGCTGAACGAACGTGATCCATAAATATCGCAACCCATCTGCTGTAACAGTTTCTTCAAGCTGCTTTAAACCCAGCCTTATATTCACTTCATTAGCTAACCAGTTCCAATTAGTGTCAAGGATCCTCTGGGATGCTAGAATCTCATTGTTGTCTTCTTCTATTGCATTTATTTGCGTCTGAATGCAAGCAATTTGGTCAAGTTTACATTTCCTTTCGTTTTTGGGCAGTTGACTAGGTTTGCAATTTGGAAACATAAGAGAGGCAATGTTTCTCTTATCGTTTTCTAAAGCTTCCTTTGTCTGACTCCTTATTAGATCAGCTAACAACATAGCTATTTCCCTTTTCCTCAGTCTTTCTAATACATACGAACAGATATAGCTCCTACCTTTGTCATAGCTGGATGGCCTAAGATCCTCTTCACTGTTATTATAATTCATAGCTTTTTTTTCAAATTGCTCTTTATTCATTGCTTTGCTTAAATAAACTGATGATAGCCGTACTTACAAAGATAATTTATAACCTTTATGACGTAATGCTGTCTGTACATTTATGACGTTAAATTTTTGTGTGTGACGTTACCCTCTTGGTAATCAGCCAAGTAATGTGTATCATATTACTATTGACCAAGACATTCGTGAGTTTTAAATTTTCCTCTTTTTACATCTTTTTATATATTTGATATTCATGTGTGCTATATCCTATTTTATGTTGGCAATGCATATGAAAGACTTGTCTTTTTTTTTCTCTGTTGTTACGATTAATGACTCTGCTGCCTTTTCACTTTTTTCTTATGATGTCATATGAACTCTTCTGTGTTTTGTCATAAAAATTACAGGTGCTAGTTGAGTTCTAGGGTTGATTAATATATATCAAATGTCGTAGTTTTCTTTTTCATTCAACCCCATTTATATGAGTATTCAGGATTTTTTCAAAATTTCCATAAAAATGGGAATTATAATACCTCAATGTAATTTTATGATGTCATATGTTCTGTCCACATTTCTTCATAAAAATTACAGTTGCTAGTTGAGCTCTGGTGTTTATTAATATATCTTAAATGGTGTAGTTTCCATTTTCGTTCGACACCATTTTAATAGGGTTTCAGGCTTTTCTTGAAATTCCCATAGATATGTTTTCACAATAAACTTTCACCATTAACATTAATCAAGATAATATCTACTATTTCTGAATCAGCTTCAAACGGTGATTCTTCCTTACTCGACTGTTGTTTCTTTCTTCAAAACGTATCTTAAGTTTTTGGTTACCATGAGCTAAAGTCCGTTCTTTATTAGGTTAAAAAAATACAAATACCATATTTTTGAAAATAGGAGCTTGAAACCTCTACAGCAGGGTTTTCTGTTACTCTGAATCTGATGGTGTGACTTTCATTAAGATTCTATGAATTTTAGGGGGTGTTTCCCTCATCTTTGAAAAATAAGGCAAACGTTTGATGGGAAAGGTTAAACTTGATGAAACTTATATATTTAAATCAGCATAAAAATCCAATTCCTTTGATGTATCTATTGGCATCAAAATTCCGTTTTTTAGAGTTCCGGTTACTATTGAGTCAGGTCGCTTATTACTTACAGTTTGTTACCACAAACTGTTTGATCAGGGTAGATGTTACAATCATGAGCGTCACGGAAATTTTATCAGCTTTACAATTTTTCATGCAGCTCCTTAAGGATCCAGGGGATAAAATACGCCTTAGACTCTGTGCGATCAGATTACGTTGGAACAGTTTTTCTGTAAAGAAATTAGAATCTTTGCTTCCATGTGTATATGAAGTTTGGGTCTCGTATGATATTGTCGGTCGGTTGCTCTTTACTAGGAGTTATATTTTGAAACACTCCTAACTAGAAAAAATCGAACCATCGAGTTCAGTGTATCATGGAGTGTATCAAGCTCCTGTAAGGTTGCCCCAACTATCAAGACTAAAAATTTGGTAGCGTATTGTTACTGAGGCGTGTTGGTAAGAATCGGTACTCAGAATTCAGTGACAACTGATATTTATTACAAAAGAAGATAAAATGAAGAATATTCTAATTCTAATTATTTTGAATACTTCTAAACCTCTTATAGGTCTGATCTCTATGGTCTACTTGTTCAATCCGCAAATGTTTACCGAAAAGAAAAAGGATTAAGTTAATTCTAGGCTATCCAATATTTTTACTTAAAAGAGTTACACTTGACTAGCTAGTCAAAGCTTGAGTTCTGGGGTGTTAAAATCCTTTAGTTCAAACTATTGCTGAGCCAAGCTAGGAATAACCGTACTTGATTTTATTCCAATTTATACTAACCCAAACCAAGAGATCCTCTTATTATTTCTTGAAAAGGGGGTTTGTGTTCCTTGGACCTTTAGTAAGCTTTAACTTTAGCAGGGAAAACTCTCAATTGAATATATCTGGACATAGAGATCTGGAAATTCTTAGATTGACAATATTATTCCCTTTTTCCCTAACCTATCTGTATAAACGTTGAGGCCACCTTTGTATAAACAGTCGGTACAGGTTTAACGAACTGAAAGAATGATTAAAAAGGGAACAGGGTTCTCCTTTGTATAAAGGTCTGAAGACTGCACAAGGGGGAAAGTAATGTTGTTGTCCGATAATTCCAATTTTCGGATATAAGGTCTTTATAAAGTCAAGCTAAGTTCCAAGGAATTCTAGGCTGAAAAGGGAAGCACAAAAGGCTCTCATAACGTTGACTTCTTGGTTAAGGTTCCTTTCCTTCTTTAAACCCTCGGTTATTCGAAGCTTCTTCTACAAGTTTTAAATTTTTGGGAAGAAATTAATTTTAGCTTATTCTAACCTTAATAATGCTGTTTTTGTCCAAATGGCTCAAGTCTTGGCTAAGTAACAAAACTACCGAATTATAAACTCAAATCACCAGCTTGTAGTAAAATGTTAGACTTCAGTACTAGTTGTTATTCTTGTCTCCTACATACGTATTAAAGGTATCTCCAAGTGACAGAAATCTTTTAAAGGTTTACTTCTTATTTGAATTTTGTCTTCAAAGAGAAATTCAGACAGACAGTGGTAGCCTACCTTAATTACAAAGTAAAACACTTACTCGTTGTTAGTTCCAAAAACACTACCTTGTTACCGTTTTCGAATCCCTATTTTAAGCTTTGTCTTATTTTGTCACTCTTGTCTCTCATTGACCAGAGACCAGTTTTGATGTAATCCTAATAATAATTCTTTGTTCAAAAAGTTAGTTTCCGCTTTCTCTATTTAAAACCCTGTTTTGTCATTTGATTATTGTCGCGTAATATTCTTGCCGTTGACCTCTCGAGTTTGAAGCGGTTCGGTATTTGTATTTGCATTTTATGGACCTTGTTGGATCAAGGGTATTAGAATCTAATGTTGGGTTTGTTTTCCTTACACAAACAAAATTAATACTTCGTTACTTTTATCATTACTCAAAAGTCATAGTCTGCTATTTTTACAATTTAGTCAGGTTATGATGGCTTTCTCACATTCTCACAACCTCCCACACTTAAAATTCTTAGTACAGTTATTTTTTCTATATGAAACCATAACTTTGCTAAGAATCAATTTAATTCCATTTTTTCTTGTTCCACAGTTACGTGAAAGCCTTGAGACTTTTGTTTCCTATAGTCTAAGCATAGTTTTCTCAATGTTTTGAGAATTATTCCTATAGAAACTAGTCCTAATAAAGACATAAATAGATTAAAGGTATTAAGAATAAATGTCCAGTAGCTAGCTATTTTCCTTCCTCTTTCGTCTCTTAAGGAAATGTGCATTTTTCTCAGTTCAGCTATGCCCATCTGCGTCTTGGAGTTGTTCTGGAAATATATAGAGATTAAATCTTCAATTTCTTTGTCCCATTCGTTTTCTATTCCAACTATGGATAGGTTCCCTTTTAGGCTAAATATAGATATGTTTGAAGGTGCCATTTCTTTTGTATTCTGTCCCCAATACATCATGTTTATTTTTAACCTCTCTGCAGTTAGAGAACATTCTTCTGGCAATTCCACTATTGAGCTACCCTTTATATATGTGAATTTACTGTTTTTCTCTGTTTTGCATTCGAAATGTATTCTTATTTTTTCTTTGAAAGGAGATGTGATTATATACTTTTCCCTTTCAATTCTTTGGATTAATATTTCATTTTCCTTTATAATTTTTTTTACACACTTTATTAATTAATACAATATTTTCCATATAGTTTGCTAAACTGCAGGAGTTCGTTTGTGTGCTTCTAATAAGAAATTGGTGGTTGCATAATAGTGGTATACCCTTTAAGTTTTATTCTTTTTCTATATTGTAATCTTCTAAGAAATATCTCGTTTGATCTTTACTCAACCCAAGAATTTAAACTCGTTTTCTATTTGAAAGAAATACGAAGTGTTTGACACTGGGAATCGAATGCTGAACATTTCGAACATTCTGAACTCATCTTGTTTATTTGATATTGAAAAATCACAAATAACCAACAATTTAAATTGTTGTGTCGCCACATTGCAGTTAGTCCATTTATAAAGTTCCAGTAAGCCGTAACGTCTATAATTAACTGATATTCTAAAGACGTTATTATATAATTCTGATAACACTAGATGGGGTCTCCTACAAGAATAATTTTTTGATGAACTTTCTTGAATGGCCATTTCATTAAAGGTTTGCTTTTAAAGCATAAGGCATTATCTGACAGTAGGAAATCCATATTTCCAAAATGTGATATGATTTCCTTTATTACAAATTCCATCACTGATTTTGACCTGAGGTTTTTGGCTGATGCTATGACTGTATACTTAGTGAAATGCTCTACTGCAATAATTATATATTGGTCACCGTTAGCGCACAGTTGTAATTTTCCCGTGGTATCCATTGACCAGATTTGAAATGGGTTGTCGAGGAAAATATTTTCTCTTAACTTAGGATATATATTGCTAACTTTATTCCTCCTTAAACATAGGTGACAATTCTTTACCGCCTCTTCAACTTGACAGTACATATTCTCAAAAACACAACTTTTTTTTAACTTATTCAAAGTTTTTACAGTCCCAATGTGTGCTCCTAGGAAAAGCCTCGTATGCATAAGATTAATGATTCTTTTAATTAGTTTTTTGTTAGGATGATTTTAAATTGATGCATCTGTTTTCTTTTTTCTGAATCCTCTATTGCGTACAATATCCCTTCGACTAGGATTAACTGAAGATCTCTTAGCCATTTCACAACAAAAGGATTCCCTTCCCCCAAATTTGAATTTTCTGGGCTGTTGTTAATTTAAGCTCTGCCCAAAACGTCAAATTTTGGAAATTCTTCCTGCGGCTTACCCCTCTTGGTGCCTAGGTCTGCGGATATTCCAGACCCAGCCCAATTATCCATGCTAGTGACCCTTTCTATAGGCCTAGTCTCCGCAAGCTCCACCACACCAGCTTGTCGTATCCATAGCAGCTCGTCCCTCTCTGAGTCTGGATCCCTGGACGTTTGGGATTCAGCCCGATTACTCCTAATCTTCGCAAGCACCAGCGCACGAGCTTGTCGTATCTATTGTTTTATTATAGCTTGTCGTATTCATTGTTTATCACCTCATATGAACCAACGGTTTTACCTCATGGCAAGTTTAGAGGTTCATGGCTAGTATTAAAGTAAACTATTTTTATTGCATTGTTATAAGTTTCACATAGCGACGGAGATATGTGTAATTGTGTCTGAATATTCGGGGTAAACATTATAGTGTCGCCGTGAGCTAAAAAGGGTGCTGAGTGATTCGACAATTTGGCCTTAATGATTTTGAAACAATTGGCCTGAATACAGACCTGTTTCGCTATATATGCCGATCCACTTCCGGAAATTTCTTCAGTGAAAAACGCAAGGGAATTTATTTCCTCCGTACTTGTATTCCCTAAAGAAATTTTATTATATTTTAAATTTAACGTACAATCAAGTTTGTTTAAAATATCATATCCTACAATTACGTCGAATTTCAAGTCTGGGATGACTAAAAACTTCCAAAATAATCTTTCATTTCATTTTGCCTCATCTGTAATACAGAATGCTACATTTATCTCTCCTATTAGTGGTAAAGTCTCTCCACTTAAAGATTTCACGTTTAGGGAGGATGGTTTGAGGTGTCTACGAACCTTTACTAGAAATTTTTAAAATATTTCCTCCTTTAACAAGCTTTTTTGGCACCCGCTATCCACGAAACATTTTACAAAATTTTGGTCTGCTATTTTAGCAATCCACATAAATGGGAAAGAACTTGGTTCAGTTTTATTTTCCTGTAACGCGCTAAAACAAATATTTTCATCTTGGTTTGAAGGAGGGTTTGTGATTTTATTTTCAGACTTGGGACTTATCTCCTCTAAGTTCTGCCTGATTAGTTTTTTTATCAATAGGATTTGGTGCCATACATTTGTCTGCACTATGCCCGAATACTTGGTACCTTATACATACTAGATTTTGCCAACAAGTTTTTAGGTAATGTCCGGATTTCCCACAATTTGTACACTTTGGGATTTTCCAACCTACTTTCATGTGTCCCAGCCTCCCACAATTAAAACATTTTATTTTTTCATAGTTATAATTGCCCTTGTTTCTATATTCTACTCTGTGGTTAACTCCAGGTTCTTTAGTGGAATTCCTGTCTCTTGAGCCTACTACCGCTGCTCCCAAGGACATATCCGAAAAGTCCCTATATATTAAATCTATTGCTTCGAATCTTTTTGCAAATGTTAATAATTCATCTTGGTCGTCCGAGGCCTTAGATTGTTCTAGTACTCTTCTTCCAATGGAAGGGAGCATGCCACTCTTAAAAATGCTCATCGTAATGTCATTTGCTCTTATACCAGGGGAATTTTTTTCATAGTCTATTGTCTTTCCCCTGATCCGGGAGTAAAATTGGTGTACTAACTCATATGACCTTTGTTTCTCGGAGAGCAGTTCTTGTAGTTTTTGTCCGGCTGGTTTTTCATGTAAAAAGGCTTCTTTTAGAAGTTTTTCTAAATGGTTTAAATCTTTTATTTTAGGAATGTCTAAGCTCGTTGCGAATCTTTGTATTTCTCCTCGTGTATAACAAGTAGCTTGATTTATCATAGCAATATCATCTTTCCCTAAGCTTCTTTGTATTTGTTTAAGGGTGGTAATCCATGAATGAATTTTATTTGGATATGTCAGTAACGAGATGGGAGATGCTTGCTCCACAAATAGGTTTTGAAGCCTACTTGTGACTGGGACATCTCCATATTGTTCTTGTAGAGCGTTTATTCAAGCTTTTGCGCTCTCTTCTACTCTTATTCTCTCCTCTTGCGCTTTTCGTAGTGCAATTTCTAACTCTTCAATTTTTTTTTCATTTGAACTTATGATGGATCTATTCTTTTCAACTCTTAGTGTGAGAAACGTTTTGATCCCTTATAGTGTTTTAAGTCGCTAAAATGGGTCTATTTATAAATTGTATGAGAATTTTCTCAATACCTTGATTTAAGTTTACCCTCAAGTTTAGTATTATATTTACACACAATTGAGGATGATTAACCTATGGCCCTATTTAAGTAAATTATAGACGATTCGGATACTAGAACTTGTAGCAAAGAGAAAGAAAAAGAGAATAAAGAAAGAATCTTAGGAAGATAAAAGGCTGTCTGAACTTCCCATTAAGGTCAAAAAATTTCTTTAATGAACACTTTTTCAAACTTTTCTGTCTCTGATAGGTTTGGAAAACTGAACACACACTTTCTTGTGAGGAACAGAGGACTAAATTTTACCAAATTATATAAATTTTATTAATCCTCCCCCATTTAAACGAAAGTTGCACCGAACTTGAGTACCGCAGCAGCCAGTTGTAAGGTTGCCCCTGCTATCAGGGCTAAAAATTTGGTAGCGTGTTGTTACTGAGGCGTGTTGGTAAGAATCGGTACTCAGAATTCAGTGACAACTGATATTTATTACAAAAGAAGATAGAAAGAAAAATATTCTAATTCTAATTATTTTGAATACTTCTAAACCTCTTCTAGGTCTGATGTCTATGGTCTACTTGTTCAGTCCACAAATGTTTACCGAAAAGAGATGGATTAAGTTAATTCTAGGCTATAGAATGTTTCTATTTAAAAGAGTTACACTTGACTAGCTAATCAAGGCGTGAGTTCTGGCATATTAAAATCCTTTAGTTCAAACTATTGCTGAGCCAAGCTAGGAATAACTGTACTTGATTTTATTCCAATTTACATTAACCCAAATAAAGAGATCCTCTTATTATTTCTTGAAAAAGGGGTTTGTGTTCCTTGGACCTTTAGTAAGCTTTAACTTTAGCAGGGAAAACTCTCAACTGAACATATCTGGACAAAAAGGTTTGGAAATTCTTAGATTGACAATATTATTTCCTTTTTCCCTAACCTATCTGTATAAATATTGAGGCCACCTTTGTATAAACAGTCGGTACGGGTTTAACGAACTGAAAGAATGATTAAAAAGGGAACAGGGTTCTCCTTCGTATAAACGTCTGAAGACTGCACAAGGGGAAAAGTAATGTTGTTGTCCGATAATTCCAATTTTTGGATATAAGGTCTTTATAAAGTCAAGCTAAGTTCCAAGGAACTCTAGGCTGAAAAGGGGAAGCACAAAAGGCTCTCCCAACGTTGACTTCTTGGTTAAGGTTCCTTTCCCTCTTTGAATCCTCTGTTATTCGAAGCTTCTTCTTCAAGCTTTAAATTTCTGGGAAGAAATTAATTTTAGCTTATTCTAACCTTAAAAATGCTGTTTTTGTCCAAATGGCCCAAGCCTTTGATATATGAAAATACTACCGAATTATAAACCCAAATCACCAACTTATAGTAAAATGTTAGACTTCAGTACTAGTTGTTATTCTTGTCTTCTGCATACGCATTAAAGTTATCACCAAGTGACAGAAATCTTTTAGAGGTTTTCTTCTTATTTTATCTTCAAAGAGAAATTCAGACAGACAGTGGTAGACTACCTTAATTACAAAGTAAAACACTTATTCGTTGTTAGTTCCAAAAAGACAACCTTGTTTCCGTTTTCAAATCCCTATTTTAAGCTTTGTCTTATTTTGATATTCTTGTCTCTAATTGGCCAGAGACCAGTTTTGATCTAATCCTAATAATAATTCTTTGTTCAAAAAGATAGTTTCTGCTTTCTCTATTTAAAACCCTGTTTTGTCATGTGATTGTTGTTGCGTAATATTCTTGCCGTTGACCTCTCGAGTTTGAAGCGGTCCAGTATTTGTATTTGCATTTTATGGACCTTGTTGAATCAAGGATATTCTTATTCAAATCTAATGTTGGGTTTGTTTTCCTTACACAAAGAAAATTAATACTTTGTTACTTTTATCATTACTCAAAAGTCATAGTTTGCTATTTTTACAATTTAGTCAGGTTATGATGGCTTTCTCACATTGTCACACTCCTATCTACAAAAATATGAAATTTTGTTTTTTTTCCAAGAAAAGAATCATGGATGCATGTTTATTTATTATTGTTTTCCCCACGGGTAATCGTATTGAACCAATGGCTCTAGAAAATCGTTAGAGGACTTAACAAATATTTTTAGCGAGTGATGACAAAAATAAACAGTTCTAATGTCCTGTTTGAACACACAAAAAGATTTTGCCGCAAAAAATGGTGTTTTGGCCATTTTTTTGTACCAAATTACGATTTTGCCGCAAAGAAGTTCAAATAGCTGTCGATTCAAAATTCCAAGAGAGCCAATCAATTTAATAAGGATTGAGTTACTCTTCTTTGAGTCTCACAGTTTCAAAGAAATTAATGTCTCATGGTGATACATTCGTTCCTGAAATGTCACGTAGTCCGTACAAAATCATTGGTTAATATATACATCAAACAGTTCCTGGTAACCAAAAAGTAGAGATAGACTCAGGCTGATAGTAACCAAAACTCTGAAATAAGGGATTCTTATAACAATTAATACCTCAGAAGAATTGGATTTTGTATTCTGGTTTCAAATATATAAACATACTGAAATTTAATGTTACCCATTAAAAGCTAAAGACCTGAGAAAACTCGCATGATATTCTAAAAAGTGGAAAACACACCCACGAAAAAGGCAAGTAAACTTAATAAAATTACCCCATTAGATTCACCATATTAGAAAACTGAACTGTAGAGGGTTCAAGGTCTATGTACATTTTTTTTCAAAACAAAGATAATGGATGTGTGTGTTTTTTTTTTCTGGGAGGGTGTTCATAAGGATGGTTATAAAAACCTGATGATCCTAGAAGCTCAGAAGAGGACCCATTCGAACATAAATAAAAAGTTGTAGTGGCCTTTTGGAGTGACGAAAAAGATTTTGCCAGAAGAAAGTGGGGTTTTCTGCCATTTTGTGGCTCCATATTAGGATTTTTCCCCATGGAGAGATCATAGATGCGTGTTTATTTTTCTGGGAGGATTTTTTCAGGGATGGTCATACCGACCCAATGGTCCTAGAAGATCAGGAGAGGGCTCATTCGAACAGAAACAAAAAGTTGTGGTGGCGTTCTTGAGTAACTAAAAAGATTTTGCCAGGGAAAGCGGCGTCTTCTGCCATTTTTCTGGGAGTTTGTTCCCAGGGATGGTCATTACGACCTGATGGTCATAGAAGATCAGGAGAGGGCTGATTCGAACATGAATAAAAAGCTGTACTGGCCTTTTGGAGTGACGAAAAAGATTTTCGGAGAAGAAGGCGGGGTTTTCTGCCATTTTGTGGCACCATACTAGGATTTTACCCAATGGAGGGATCATGGATGTGTTTTGTTTTTCTGGAAGGGTTTTCCCAAAGTTGGTCATGCCAACCCAACGGTCCTAGAAGATCAGTAGACGGCTAATTCGAAAAGAAATAAAAAGTTGCAGTGGCCTTTTTGAGTAACTAAAAAGATTTTTCCAGGGTAAGCGGCGTCTTCTGCCATTGTGTGGCACTATAATAGGATTTTGCCCCATGGAGGACCAAGTTGCTATCGATTAAAAATTATGAGGTAGTCAAATAATTTAAAATACCGACACAAAGGTGAGAAATGTGAGGCGGGGCCTCAGAAGCCTTGCCAAAGAAACTTCTTGGGGGAAGGAGGGTTAGCGAGTGCTAACAGGAGCTTTTTATCAGTGATTTGTAATGATAATATATTTATTTTTCTATTTAAATACAATGTTGTGATGTAGTTAAAAATGCACGAAGAATGTAGTAAACATTAGAGATCCCAATTATAGAAGCCACGTTGGCTTCAACCACGAAGAAGATAAAAAATTACGAAGAATTTCGATTCATATGAACAATAAAACCCCTCTCCGTCCTCCAAACTTCTGTAGAAAGAACAATATTAAGAATTTATTTAATAAAACTACTGTTCATCGAAAATTTTTACCAATGTCCCAAATTTTTGCTACACTTGAAATTCTTAATCTTAAGCAGAAAGAGTGACAAAGCGTGAGGCTACCAGTCACTTTGAACTTATTAATATATACAATTTGGCAGCGAGAATTCGTTAGCTTAGGATACTGATTGCTTACATCAAATCTTTACTTTCAGTAAAAAAAAGCATGTCTTTTACTTAATTTATTTTAAAGCCTCCTTTAACCAATTATATTCATTCGATGTTTCTGAAACCCTATAGTGATGCATAATTATGCATCAGATGTTATGGTGAAGGATGGTGGGTCGTTGTCTAGGTGGGGAGGATACTAGGTGCCTCAAAGTGCATTTGACTTCCTAAGTTATCTACCCCTCCATGAACCTTCAGATGAATATAGAAAAGAGTCGGTAAAGAAGATGAAGGTAGGAATAAATCTATAATCTCCCTTCATTTGTAGTAATCCTTAATAAGGCTCCTGTGGGGTGATAGGTGCCTTCTTATTGCGTAAAAATGTTTCTTTTTGTAACATACGATATTTCATTCCTATTCATACAGGCAAAAAATGGAGAGGTAAGGATGGGGGGGGGGGCAATTTATAAATAAAGTCAAGAAGTTTACCAGGAAGGAGAGGCAGGTGACACCAGGAACTTTGTTTTGTCCCACTTTTAAATGGAAATATCGGATTTTATGTTTATTTATATTTCTATACGACACAAACCGTAAATAAGGATGGACTTAAGCTAATAGTGACAAAACTCTAAAAAAAAGGTGTTTTCATAACAATACAAACCCTTAAAAAATTGCACTTTTAAGGTGATTGAAAATGTATATAGATATTCTTAAGTTTGAAGACACCCATGAAAAGTAACAAACCTGATAAAATGTGCCCAATTTTTGAAAAAAAGTGGGGAGGGAAGCAACCAAACAATGGTGAGATATTTTGGTGGAAACTACACCACCAAATTCAGCATAAAAGAGAAAGCTGTTGTAGAGGTTTCACGCAATACCTACAAGAAAGTTTTTTTTCAGGGGTGGGGGACTGTGTGGATATCTTAGTTCCAGAATATTTGGAGAAGGTTAATTAGAAATTAAACGTTATATTCACCTTCCTAGCAATCAGATATGATTGCATTTTCTTCCATTTTGGGATGCGAAACAACAGTTTCAGCCTGAAGGGTACCGAAAAGCCATTGAGTGAAATTTCCAAGATAACAAGTCTATTCTAATATGATTGATCAAAAAACTATATATTAAACTTTCCTCCTTCCTGTTTATTCTTCAGGGACTCATATAAGCTAAGCTAACACGTTCCTTCATTTCATTGTAATTTGATTTGTCTTCTAACCGCACATTTCGTTGTGCAACGTTTTCCTTTGCAATTAAATGTGATTTTTGCTGTTCCTTGTTCCATGCCTTTTTTTAGCTGTTCAAAGTCATTTTTCATTTTGTGATACTCTGCATGAGTCATGTATTATTTATTTTTTCCTTAGACCAGGGCACCTCGTATCGAAGGAGTTGTCGTAGAAATCTAAAAAAGGAATCATTCGATTGGAAATTGGAATGGCTAGTGCCCTTTTTAATTGTCGAAAAAGATTGGAAGGCAACTAACACCCCTTCCACGCCCACCATTTCCCCAAACACATCCAATCAAAATTTTGAGATAGCAATTTTGTTCACCGTAGTTGATTTCCAGATAGAAAATAGGTTTTTGAGGAGGATACTCCCCCCACAGCCCTCAAGGCAAGGGTTGTAAGTTATGCCCTGGGGGCATATAAGGTTCTTATAGAGAGCTTTATCGTAGAAACTTCAAAAAGGGCTCATTTTGATTGGAAATTGAAAGGGCTGGTGCCCTTTTTAATACTCGAAAGTGACTGAAGGGCAACTATCCTCCCTCTCACGCCCACCATTTCCCCAAACACATTCAATCAAAATTTTGAGATGCTTGTTTTGCTCAACGTAGTTGAAAGTTCTGGAAATTAGTTCTCTGTGAGGATGACAGCCCCCCCCAAAGTCCTTTTATTCAAAATAGTCCAAATATCATATAATAAGGCTTTTGAGTTTGAATCAAACCACCAAAGCCTGAGGGTGAGGGTTGTAAGTTATGCCCCTGGGACATTTGAGGCTCTTATGGAAGGGATGGTTGTATAAGCTTTAGACGTGGCTTATTTGGTGGAAATTGGAATTTCTAGTTCCTTTTTAAGAGTCAATAGTGAGGGAGGTCAAGAAGCAACTACCCCTCTTTTCACTAAATGCATTTGATTGAAATTGTATGATAGTAATTTTGTTTAAAATAGTCAAAAGAACATATAACAATGCTTCCAGGGTTGGCAAAACCCTCCAGAGTCCTGGGGCAAGGGCTTTAAGTTATACCATGGGGGCATATAAGGTTTTTATGGAATGGGTGGTCGTATTAATTTCAGATGGGTCTCATTTGATTTTAAATTGGAAGTTATAATGCCCTTTTTAAGAGTAAAGTGATTTGAGAGAAATCTCCCTCCCCCACGCCCGTCATTTCCCATAACAAATATTCAAACATAGGTTTAAGACATCAATTTTTTTAGTATTGTTGAAAGGTTCAGTAATTATGCGTAGCAATAGTTGTAGTAACGGTAGTAGCATTAGTAGCATTAGTAGCAGTATGCAAATAGCACCTTTTTTCAACATCCCTTTCAACACACGATGAAATTTTAACTTAATACCATCTACCGATCCTGAAGCATAGCTGAAACGTCCTCTTGACAACCTATATGGACATTGTGTGTTTCGATTTATTTCAGGACAGTTACAATATTGCCCAAACTTTTCCCTCGATACCCTTATTTTTATTAGTTGTGGTAGTAGCGCCAGTAAATATAGTAGTAGCAGCAGGAGTACAGTTAATAGTAGTAGTTTTAGCTTTAGTAGCAGTAGTAGAGGTAGCAGTAATAGTAATAGTAGCAGTAGTTGTAGGAGTAGAAGCATAGTATTATGATGCAAATGTTGTCTTTTTGTTAGTTCAACATCCCCCACAATAAGCGTTGTAAGCTTTAATTTCACACGCGAAACTGTTCCTAATATATTGCTGATATGAGTAGTATTGATATAATATAAGAGACGGGGGTAATGGGAAATTACTGTGTACAATTAAAGAGAGCGCACAGGTAGGAAATTACTCTGCAAAATTAAAGAGAGCGCACAGGTAGGAAATTACTGTGTACAATTAAAGAGACGGGGGTAATAGGAAATTACTGTGTACAATTAAAGAGACGGGAGTAATAGGAAATTACTGTGTACAATTAAAGAGAGCGCACAGGTAGGGAATTACTGTGTATAATTAAAGGTACGAGACAGGTAGGAAATTACTGTGTACAATTAAAGGTAGCGGGGTAATAGGAAATTACTGTGTACAATTAAAGGAAGCGCATAGTTCCCCCATATAGCTATAATGGTAAGTAGCGCACACTCCCCCCATATAGGTATAATATGAGGTAGCAGACAGTCCCCCCATATAGCTACAATATTTACAAGCGCAGTGTCCCCCTATATAGCTATAACGCTAGAGAGCGGGGTGTCTTCCATATAGCTATAAGTTTCAAGCGGACAATACTCCTGCCAATACAAGCAGACAGTGTAATGACCGGAATTCAACTACCGTGAAAATTCGTGCTGATCTGTGTTCAAAGTGCGCGATTATTTCATGGTAGTGATTCGTTCACTCTGACATTGAGCCTGGATATAAGAAAAAAGTTAAAAAAAAGTTAAAAAAGTTAAAAAAAAAAGTTTAAAAAAGTTAAAAAGAAGTTAAAAAAAAACAACTCCTATTCCATGAACAAAATTAGTTTCAATATGTAGAAAAAAAATCAATGTACTTGTTTCACGAAGAGAAAAAATAAACATGCAACAAATTTCAGGAATAAAAAATCAGCACGCAACAAGTAAAATTTTTTTTTCTAATATATTTATCTGTAAAACTATAGCATGATTCTAAAAGACACAATTTCCTAAATATATAAAAAAAGGTGTTTTATTGAAATAAAGGATAACGATCTATATATTGTATCGTTTTTAATATTTTGACATCATCATCATCATCTTCATCATCAACTGCTGGTCTCTCTATGTTAATATCTACTTTCCGTCTTTTAGCGGGCGGGGGGAGAAACTCTATGCTATCAACATCGATTAATAACTGTTCAATCATTCGTCTTTTAGTGGGTGGGGGGTGAAATTCTATTCTATCTTCATCCACTGCCAGGTCTACTGGAGTTTTCAACTTTTTTCCCCTCCGGTCTACAGAATTTCCTACAGTTGATAATTTTTCATCCTTCTCCTCTTCAGTTACGGGCATTTCTTTCCATTGGCTACTATCAAATATTGACTGTGCCTCGTGAAACTTAAAAATAATATATGAGGATCATGTTAGTAAAGATAAATGAATCTAAACCCTTTTTATGGATGTATGATTCGGACAGTTAATTTACTCGAATTTCTAAAGTTTAGAATCTCCTGAAACCTAGATCTCGGAAGCTTATTATGTTATTTTTTTTTGTTCAGCATAGATGAAAGGTCCAATACCTGAGTTAAACTAAGCGATTACATTTTGACATCGTTTGAAAATTTACTACATTTTAAGGTTTTCTTTAGTTTCAAAATGTATTTGTCAGTCACCGTCTTTAATCATTCACAAACAATACTAAAGAAAACCAATTTCCAGTGTTTGTCGACATTAAATTATTAAGAAGGCTATTATTTCTTTGAAATACACATTTACATTTATAATTTCATTTTTTTGATTTTATGAAAAATTTAAACACAACTTCAACTAGTTATTTTTTTTTGTTCGGCATAGATGAAAGATCCAATACCTCAGTTAAACTAAGAGATTACATTTTGACATTGTTTGACAATTTACTACATTTTAAGGTTTTCTTTAGTTTCAAAATGTTTTTGGCAGTCACCACCTTTAATCATTCATAAACAATACTGAAGAAAACCGATTTCCACTGTTTATCGACATTAAATCATTAAGAAGTCTATTATTTC